>CAEFZY010045490.1:0-32452 GCA_903066815.1 Brachyrhaphis roseni
AATGGAGTTGATAGTCGTTTTCTGTTAGATGTCCTGATTCTAAAGAGGTATGGCATGGGTATGTTGGCATTGTTTTTGGGTGAGTTATGTTTTTTCATAAAAAAAAATTATGCAAATCGCCCGGGCTCGGGCGGGTGGAGGTTAAGTGGTGCAGAAAGTAGGTGTAGGGTGACATGAAGAAGAATTTCCGCCTAACTGGAGTGAATGGGGTTATTCTACAGGTGTTTTACACCTGATAGTCCGGTAGATTTGGCTCAATTGGGGATCAAAGTTGAAACATTTGTTACGTTTTCAGCCGGTGCTGTTTGCTTTCACACTGCACTGTGTCAAACGAACCAAACCCTTTCAAAAACTTGTTTACTCCCTCGTCTGTGGCGGCATTACACCAACAACTATTGAAGGAAGCGACACAAAAACCTTCAAAACGGACAGGAGCGCAGCTTCTTTCTTCACGAAATGTAAGAAAACATGGAGTAAAGTCAGATTTTAGCAGTTGTAGAATTTATATTTTGTTTTTAGCAAAAGACCACAAGCCATTTCTCCCACTGAATTCAAGGATTTCTCAAACATGCATGAAAAACATCAACGCAACACTCCAGATATTTATTTTTGGTGACGGAAAAACATTAAAACAAAATGTAAAATTTAATTAAAAAAAAAAGAAAACAGATTTGTTTTACATAATACTGCCATTTAATAATTTTCAATGAGAAAAAAAAAAACTAACAGATTAACTTCTTGCTAATAGTAGAAAATGAATGTCACTGAATATGTCAGTACACACCTCTACCGTTCGAAGAAAGAGACCGAATTTAAAATGCAATATTCATGTCGTTGTGATTCCACTTTCTACGCAATGGGCTAAAAGCAGGGATGACAACTGTGAAGTGGAGGAAGTTTGGCAAAACAACCAACAGCCATGACTTTAATCCCCTCATAAAAACCATAGTACTCAAAGTTGGACAATAAAAAAGCTAATTTACACATTAAACACTCTCCACTTGTTAGGCTTGGACTCTGTTATCATTAGAAAGTCCACCACTTAAGCCAACAACATAAATACAAGTGTGGCAGGCTGTACAGTTAAGACACTTAGGAGCATGCAGGGCCCCCCCATCAAGCGCGAACTGGAACGGCTCTGAAAATTAAAGAAGAGTGTAAAATATTTAACAGTAGGTGGGAGAGGAGCTGTTTAGGAGACAACCATTTACAATTACAAACTGCTGACTGCTCCTTTAGCGCTGCGCGTCTCACTGTGGCTGACTTATCCTACTTTGGCTCGTTCTCTCCGAGGTCCTCTTTGGACGCGACTCTTTCTGCACCTTTCCATTTGCGTCCCTCTCTTCCTCTCTCTTTGCTTCGAGAGGGGAGGGCGGAGGAAGGAAGGAGATGATTTAAGGTAATGAGAGGAGTAAAACATCATTAGTGCAAATTAACTTTTGTCAGCCGAGGTGATCTTGGTGATGGCGCTCCTGCCATCGGTAGCAGCTCAGATAATGGCAATTTATGCATTAATGTGTGTTAAACTGTGTGCGCGCGTGCCTCCGTGTGTTTATGCGCGCGTGTTGTGACGGCCACCAAGGACGCTTTCGGTCCTGAAGGACGAGTCGAGTCTTTCGGAAGGCTCTTTTCAGCTACACTAAGTGTTTTCATGTCAGATAAACCACATACAACAGTTGTGATAGAAAGCTGGGAATGGCTTCACGGCTGACTGCTCCCCCCGCTGCTTTTAGCACTTTAATGTTCTCTGAGGTATCCTAGAGCAAACAATTAGGGCTCTAGCAGTACAGTGCACACATGTAAGCTTAACAAAACGCCCTTTCTGTCGACTTCGCTTCTGTGTGTCCTTTCTGTGCCAAACCGAGCTCATGTTTTAGGGCTAATCAAAGGGCCAAATGCTTTCCCTCGGCCCTTCGGAAATGTCCCAGGTGCTTCGCCGGCTCCTCGGTTGTCCCCTGCTCTCCGACTCTGCCTCAGACCTTTTTTGTCTTCCATGGGGTGGCAGCGGATGAAGGCAGGGTCATGTTTAATGCATGCGGTTTGTGTTGCACTCAGCGCCGGAGAATGGGCTCCAGTCCATTAATTAGTAACAAACGGCCGCTGGAAACAAGACAGGCCCAGCACAGGTCAACCAGCTCCAAGGTCTGAAGCGATGTGGACATTGATGTCTGCCCTGGGCCATCAACTGTCTACAGCTCGGCTTCACACCAACAGGGCATGTCCTCCCCAGAATAGCTTATCCTAGGTAATTGCTTGTGGCTTTAAAAGACAATAAGAATATTTTTCACCTGCGTCACATTCCAAGAAATCGCTCGTGACTAATGATGCGGTGAGACTTTTGGGAACCCAGATTATCGGCGCCGAATTTGCAGCTGAAAAGGCCAACAAATAACGTAGCAGAGGATGCTAACCTAAAAAGAATGAGTCTCTGCATTCGAAGCTAACCCCCTTGGAGTGTGGATGGATGTTACAGCTGTACGCATAGAGACGCTAAATACCTTATACAGTAAAGTTTTATGGACAGAAGAGACGAAGATTTAGGTCACAATGACAAGAAATATGTCTGGGGGGGAGGAAAACTTTACAAACTTGTGTCAACCATAATCCTGGTTTTACTGGATAATTCTCTGAGGTCGATGGAACACTGAAGGAGGAGGTCTGGCTCTAACCTCAAAACAAGAAGATGATCATGGAGAAATGGATCTAGCTAGTTTCCAAAAACAGACTGATCCCAAGCAGATCCAGCCTGGCCATTGCCTTCCTATGCAATTCCCCTTGATTCTGATCTCTCTTCAGTTCTCCATCTGGGCTGCCTCCCATCGAAGAGGATTTGTCTGGTAGAATTTCAATGGGCCAGTCAACAAACAGAAGGAGAAGTTGAAATGTAGAATTGTAGGCATACTACATAAGTCTAAGCCAAATGTGTGTAAACTTCACTCCAGTGCTGTGAAAGCAGAATGTATCGCACGTGATTTCTACAGCTGCTTTAATGAATATTTCTGAAGGTGTTCTCCTCAGCTTCGCAGCATTTGTACATAATTACTTGCAGAGATTTTTCAAGCAGTTCCCAGGTGTGAGCTCAGAGATGCCGCTTTAGACTTTTTTCTGTTACTCAATAGATCTTTTTTTTTTTTTATGGGTTTCCCACAAGAAACTACAAGCATATAAATATATTTTAAAATACCAGCTAAAATCAGCTTTTCCTTGCTTTGGTGACCTTGTTCTAAGCATTCGGTCTAATTAGCCTCTGATCTTTCAGCTTGGCTGAGTTTTACACCTCCTTGGAGTTTTTAGATCTAAGAAATTATTAGAATTTAAATGGCCACTAATAATTTTGGATGGAGTCCAAAACTTTTTTCATATCCTGACACTCGGTGAACACACTCTGGCTGCACACTTATGGATTTTTTTCATGAACAAGATCATCATAGAGACCAACTTTAAAGGATGAAAAAAAAAAAAAAACCCTGCAGCTCACTCAGAGGCACAAAACAAAGTTGAAGCAATTATAGCAGGCGCGGTGGATTTGGGTGTGCGTACTTACGCAAAAATGTCTTCCGCATTTTTTTATTTTTTAATTTTTTTTAGGACTTGTGTGCAAAAGGATATTGGTTAATTAACCAGTGGGAATAAATTATTTGTAATTATCACTGCAGGGCCATCCCAGCGGAGCGCGTGCCGGTGAGAGGGAAGGCAACACCTCGAATGTTAATGAAGCCGTGATGAATTGTCCGCGTTCATACAAACACGCTCTCCTCATGGGTCCCCAGTGCATTCTTCTCAGACGTGCACAACGGAGTGGGCGGAGTGGAGAGAATTAATTCTATGAAGTGAATCCGGCGAGGAGACACTGTATGCAGATAAGTGCCCGGGGTGTGAACTATGCGTGTGCACTTCTGCGGTGGTTTGTTTCAGTGCAGGAGAGGTAATTGATCAACACTTTCTTTTTTCTTTTTTTCCCCACATGTGCGAACAAAACTCATAGTAACCTGCATTGTGCTGGGTTGTATTTTAAATCTGTGGGCGCGCGCATTTCTTGGAGAGCAAAAACTCAAAAAGGTGCAGGATTGCGACGGTGGTCGCAGTGGCAGTGACATATCTTAATCTACTTAGTTAGCAGCCAGGGTCCTTTAGCAAACGGATTATCAGGCAGATTTGACTAATAGACTCCTCATTTGGCTTTAATGCGTTTTGCATAGAGAGCAACCTCCCCTCATCACTCTTTAAGATGAATCGGTTTCCCTGCAACAAGATAAGAGAAATGGAAGAAAAAAAAACTTCTCAAGTTATTAGTCTTCCAGCGACTGCGTAAATCATAACATTTTGTAAATGGAGGGAAAAGTTGCACGTTTTTCTGCCATCCTCTGGAAGTGCAGGAATGTTAAGTTTGGAAAAGTATACATTAGGAACGGGCTGGTAATACTGATGTAGATGTCCAAGCTTTGTAATATTCCCCTTACTTACACATCTCCAGAAACCGAATCTAGTTTATGTCTGGTTTCTACCTATTTTGACTTCTACAATTGAGAATACTGACTGAAGATCTGCACAGAGTAACTCCTTGAAACCAAGCAAGTGCTTATTACATGTCTTGAATTGGTGATGTGGGATGCTACGGACAATTAAAAACACCTCAAACAAAAAAAAAAACAAAGTCGCTAGGAGCTTGGCTGAATGGATTAGACAAAAACAAAAGAAAAGGTAAGAGGATTTCTTCATTTTGGAATGATTGCATGAGCAAGAACCAGGTGCGGATGGTTAACTGATGCAGTGCAGATGCGAGCACTAAGGCTATACGAGCTGAGGGAAACTGAATGTCAAAAAGACTAAGCAGTAAGAGAAATAGACACAGAAACCATAAAATTTTCCAAACCTGAAACAGAACACAAGAATAAATCAAGACACCAACCCAACAGTGACAAGGAAACTCGGAAACACGATCGAAAAGGGAGGGGAAAAAAGTAAACCGAACTGCTAAGATACTAAACTGAGGTCTGCTAAATACTTCAACTCAGATCAAAACACAAATAAATGGAAATATAGAACACAAAACCTCTCAGTGAAAGCCTCATGAAAAACGTGATGTTTTGCTTTTTTTATATATCATGTATCTATTCAGTTTAACACAGTTGGGGATTTGCAAAAGGCAATATTAAGAAGTGTAGCACAGTATTAATATTGAAAATGTTTGTTAATGAGAATGAGAGCTGAAGATTCACTGCTCCATCAGAACATGAACAGAACGTCTACCTGGATCAAAAATGTCATGCATCATAGTCTTTTATCAAAGATGTAAAATATTTGTCTGCAGAATGTCCAAAGATGCCACCAGGGACACTAAAACTAAAGTCCCTGCATGTTGCCTTTAGTTAATTCTCTGTCTGTTGCCTGACGGATCAGAACCAACACAACGAAGCTTCCGCTGGCATCTTATTGGCACCTTTAAGAGCTGACATTGATGTAAGAAATGTACAAGTCTGAAACATCTTGACTGGAGCTGGCATGTTGTCACCACCTGCTTCCGGATGAAATGAGCTAATCACACGTCTCCCGATGCGAGCCGTGCAGTTCCTCTGTCAAAATGTCTAAATCGCCTGAACCCGCCTGCCACCTGTCAATACAATTTATTTGACTCATCTGAGGTGAAAAGCACCACGCAGCCTCTCCTAGCCTTTTATAATCGAGATTATATCATTGTGAGGTTAAATGGAGATGCGTGTAAATGACATCTCTGTCAGAAAAGAGGCAAAGACAAGAATAAAACAAGAGCCTCGCAAAAGTAATCATGTCCCTTCAGCTTTTCCACGTTTTGTCAGGTTGCAATTTCTAACAAATGTGTGTTTTAACTTTACTCTGTTCACGCTCCACCCCCCCTCAGTTTTTTTTCCTTGAAATTCATTGCAACCATTTTTACTCAGAAGTCACCTAATTACTAAATGGAGTATTTAATCTCAGTATAAACTCAGCTTTTTTCTTATTCACATTAGCGAACGAACATCATCGTGAAGACAAAGGATTACAGCAGAGAGGTCAGAGGGAATGTTTAAAGAAAGGTTAAGGGTCAAAATGAGATCCCGAAAAGTTAAGAGTCACCCCTCAAGTAGTAGCAACCAAGGCTACAGCTTAGCTGGGAGAATCCATGTTATCTGCACATCCTTAAAAAAATATTAAATTTATGCATCTAAAGTTACGGCCTTAAAATGTCTTAAATTCATTTTTAAAAATTAATTTGGCTTTAAATACATAAATTCCAGGTGCTACATTTTGTGATTACTTAACTGTGCGTATAGGTTTTTTTCTCGCAGGACGCAGACATCTTCATTCTGTTCTGTGACTCAAGGCGGTGGCCATTACAGGTAACTGGCAGCTGTTATTATACCTATGCTAGCTAGCCAGCAGTTTTGCGTCTATCATGGGTAAGTGCAAATTTTAACTACATACACATATGTATATGTACATTTGTTGTGATACAGGTCTTAAATTTCATTCAGAATGATTCAAAAAGGCCTTAAAAGGTCTTAGAAGACGGTGTGGGGCTAAGCTGGATGCAAACTGTCAATCTTTATCCTGCATGTGATAAAACATCACCCGGAACACAGTAAATTGATTGCTTTTGATTCACATAAGTTAAAAAAAAAATACCGTATTAATCCCAAAGAGATGTTAAATGTCGTTTTGACTCACATTGTAGATGCTGTTGCCCGTGGCCAAGAGGGATCTCCTGTAGCGGTCTGTATCGCAATGAGCCTGAAGAAGCCTCTGACTCAAGACTATCTGTTGCCGTGTAACCATCTCTTGAAGACTGTTGTTCTGGTGGCAGCAACATACTGTGGGAATACTTGCAACAAGATCCAGAAGGTGATCTGAGTTGATGACAAGATGGATGAAGAAAGGAAAAAGTCTTGAGATGAAAGCTAAAAGCCGGAGCTTCAATTGAAAGGTTTAGATCAAAGAATATTCAGACATACTGTATATAAAGACATCTAAAGACAATCAAGAATCTGAGATAAGGCTTAAAAAACTGTATATCCACAAATGTTTCCTGTTCAATCTGGGCAAATCTGAGTCAAACACCCTCAAATACTTGTGTCTGTAATTGGATCAAAAGGTTATTCAACATTAGATTCCCGTTATTAAAAAACAGTTAAACTCGTATCTTCTTCCCTCCTCTTCACAACTGTCCGCTGTTTCGTTCTCAAAAAATCCCAATACAAGTCCATCAAGTGAATTGCTGTAACATGACAAAAAGGAGGAAAGTGGAGGGTGTGCGGACACTTTTGCAAAGTGCCACACAGGTAAACATGAAATGAAATCAATTATTGTTAATGTGACGTCTTAACCCCAATGAGTGGGAGCTACAAAACCCAAAAGCGTAGATGACAAACAGCCAACAAAAATGACTTGAACTATTTGCCTTTTGCTGATATTTAGCCACTGCAGACGCCAACACTGTGAAAGGCCCCTGCACACACCCCACACACAGCTGGACATCCTATAAATGATGCAGACTCCGTAGATAAAGAGCGCCTGCATATATATCTGTGTCGGGGCCCCCTGCTCGCCTGGACGCTTGTATTTTAATCTTCATTTATCATTTGATGTACATTGCATCTATCCTGCGTTGTGTTTTTTTTTTTTTTTCATTAGTTTCTGAATTAAAGCAAAAAGACTCGCATTAATCGAACATATTTGTTTTCAGTCGTGCAAAGTAACAGATTGCTCGTGTTTGAAAAAGCGCCGCCGTATCTGCTGTGCAATAAGGCGACATTTTCCACAGGGAGCCTTCACTTCGCCGAGGTCGACTGTGTGTTTTACTTTAACACAAAAACCCTTCAGATTCCGCCTCCACAACAATGTATGTATTTGGTTTTTTTGCAAACAAGTGAAGGATGCATACATATATATTTATATATATATTTAAAAACTATGCAGCCTGCTGAAAAGTCTTTTTTTTTTTCCTTACACTTATGCACACACATGAACACAGACAAAGCAGCCCTGAGCCTACCGCTGCCATCACAGGCAGGACCTGGCCTGTCTGTGTGACACGCACAGTTTGTTTGGTAGTTTTAATTTGACAGGGCTCTGAATAGAGCCTCTGAAAGGCGCACACACACACACACACACACACCCCACACACACACACACACCCCGCCTCACACAGCCTCAGCCTTACACACACACCTTTAATTTGACAGCGCTCTAACAAGAGCCTGCTGCTTGTCAAATGTTCTCCAGTGGCAGCAGGGATCCGCAGAGCCGAGGGGGTTCTGTTCAAGGACATCTATGAAGAAACACACACACACACACCCCATCTCCTGAGCTACCACACACTCGCTTTGAATAGGTTGAGAAGGGTTGGCCTGCCGCACCACACGATGGGAGAGAGGCAGCATACATGCTGAGGGGGCTTCCACACTGCTGTTCCTCTCACTTTCCATCTTCCATTCTCAGTGTCTCCTTGTCTTTTTCCCCCCCTCTTGTTATCTAACATTTCATCGCTTTTTTCGCTGCTTTTGGTCTTAAGTAGAGGGCTGAGGGACTGAGATAGACCAGGGGAGATTTTGATGGTGGCTCCCCGTCTGGTCCGACAAGCCATTTCCTTTCTCAAACCGTACACACACTCGCACGCACGCACACACACATCGGTTTTCTCTTCAATCTTCAATCCAAACACTGTGAGACCTTTTAAAGTTACTCAAAGGCAGATTGGAGTTTGCTTGAAATCCTCCGGTTTCATCCCCACTGAAGGTGTTAGTGGTTCACTCAGGACCTGCTTGCTTCAGTGTGTGTGTGTTGGGGAGAGACTGCACGCTGTCTCGGATGTGGCCTCCGCCGGACACTTTGCTCATTAGAGGCAAGAGAGGTTGACTTGAGTGACTTCTCGTCGGCTCGCCGCTCGACTTGATCACAAGGCTGGTCCTGCGGAGCGGCGGGAGGAAAGCGAGGCTTCGGCGCAGCGTGTGACCCCCGTGTAAAAGACGGCGGGGCACACCTGAAGAGACCTGGTTGTTGGTGTGAGAAGAGTACAATGACTAATTATTACAAAAACCAAAGGTTGGAAAAATAGCCTGAGGTCACTGCCGCTGTTTTGACCGGTTGAGACGTGGATCTGAACATTCCAGCCAGATCGTGAGATGAGAAGTGGAGTTTAGCAATATATTTAGTTAAACTTAATCTGTGGGATTTTTTTGTTTTTGTTTAACAAAAGAACTTATAAATGTGGAATATTCCAGTGCAGGTTTGAGTAGTCTGTATATTGTTTTTTATTATTATTATTATTCTGGCTGAACTGTCAGAAAACTATTGTTTTTTTGGGGGGGTTTTTATGTTTACAGATTTGATTTAAAAAAACCTGCAAGGTATAAGAAGTGTTGTGGCTTTTTTAATATCTCACGATCACGTAGTTCAAGCAACCTTGTAAAAAGCCTTAAAATGAATTAATCTTTCATTGCAGTAGCACAACCATTAAAGCTTTTAGAAGAAAAATTAAAAGGTTGCTTTATTCTCTTCCAATGCTGTCATTTTACTTTCTTTACAAACTCCCACAAAGAAGACAATCACTTTTGACAATATGAAATCATGAAACACGATATGACTTAGGCTTCTTCTAAGACATTTCGTAAGGTTGAAGAGGGATCTTTGACAGAACTCTTTTCATAACATCTCTCGATCGTCCACCTTTTTGCTCTCTCTTCATCTCATTCCATATATTATAGAGCGTATAGGGACTAATATGATTGAAGAAGGTTGATTGTTGTTCGGGTGAGGTATTTTGTGTTGATTTCCTGCTGATCCAATGGTGAACTAGTCACAATTTCATGGTAAGGCCTCCATATTTTTTTTTTTGCTTAAATGTCCTGATAACTTTAACAGTTCATAGCATCATAAACTCCAACGAGGTTCCCGGCAGGAACTTTGTAAGCGAAACAAGATCAGAGAGGTGAATTTCTACATATCTATCCTTTGCTTCATACTAAACCCAGCTGGAGTGTTTGGTGATTTTGAAGGTTGGACTGGTAAGCCTTTTTACCAAACAGCAAGGTCCCATGTAGAGTCCAACCAGCTATAACTGTTGAATTAACCCACAACCAATCAAACTGTAGGAAAACATTCAAGATTATGGATTGCGATAAAATGCACACATAACCTAGTCTTCGTATTCTGCTAGCAGGGGAAGCCTACTCACCACAACACTGTCTCTGTTGACTGTACAGACATAAAGGAATAGAAAACTTGTTCAAGATATAATTGACCAAGAATTTATTTTAATCTTCTGCTCATGCAGCCTCATTCCTAATGCTGCCCTGGGCAACTGCCCATATGGTGCATATAGGAGAAAATGTAAAGAGTGATGCTAACAGACCACTTTTTGTTACACTTGTCCAATGGTGAGCTTTGGAGTTGTGTGGTGACCTGATCAATATGGGAACTCACCCAGGCTAGTGCTTAAAACTTAAATGCATAAGTTATGTTTGTTTTAAAAATATTGCTGGGGGTAAAAGAAAAAAAAAAGGTATTTCCTGCATCTTTGCCAGGGGCGCCAACGAAAATGGCTTCCTGATTTTACAGGAAACCAGATTGTAAAGAGAGGAGACTGCATCACTTGTACTTTGTTCGCATAAATCACAGTGTGTCAGACGTAAAATCAAAATGTCAAGCATTATACGGAACCAGTCCAAATCACCAGAGAGGCAGGCGCGGAGATTATCCGTTAGATCATATCTCTGAGCGCACGTCTACCTCTACGCGTGTTCCCGTCAGATAAAATGCACATCCCTTTCCAATGATCTAGAAACGGGATTCACATGGTAGACTCTAAAAATGTCAACCTGTACATGCCAAAAAACATTTCGCTTCAATTTGCAGTGACATTAGCCTAAAGGGAAAATTGTAGAGGGGTATAAATGAAATTCCGGGACAAAGTTCAGTTTTTGCTCAGCGGCGCGATAACCATAAAGAAGTGCAGCGAGGGAAGATTTAACTGTTTGAAAGATGTTGATCATATTTTCTGATAAATGCGGCCCCTGATGGGGCTCGTCTTTGTGGAGGCTCGCGGGTCTTGTGATGATGAAAAGCCACGCGGATTATTCGAATCCACTAAATCACAGCTAAAAGTCGCCGTGCACAGCCAAGGTCTATGAAACTATCAGCCCCAAATTGAGAACACAGACGATATGTTACCACATTGCCAAGTGCTACCACTTAATGCCATTAATCTTGGTGCTCTCCCCCTCATCCCTCTCACTCCATCTCTGCGCCGGAGAGCCGGGCGTCCTCTAAAAGTATGGATCTTGACCGCAGCCATTTTCCGCAGAAGAGGGAAAGGCTAAAGAGAAAGCGCTGACCCCTCTTCGCCACAATTTTCCCCTCATCAACTTGTGAGACTTCATTAACTTCCATGGTGTAATTTCTTCTTTCAGTGGGTTTCTAAAGGGGAGAGGGAGGCGTATGACGATCTCGGCCACACAAACCTATTCTTTGTTCTCCCTCATCTTCTCTGTAGCCTGCACCTAAAAATACTTTGTTTTAATTTGAAATTGCGACAAGGTTTTGGGTTTTTTTCCCCCCGTAATGCCTGTAAAGTCAAAATGGTTGCACAATAGGAATACCTTGAAGATATGAAAAGATGAATATAATGGCCAAAGTCTTGTTGGCAACCAGTAAAGCACTGGTACTTTCTAATATTGTAAAGCAGTCCAAACGTTTATGAATGTAGATTTCACATTTTTCTGTCCCTAAAAGAGACATAAATAATGTCTGAACATGGCCTTAATCGTCCTGATGAGAAGCTGAGGCCTCGCCTAGAACCTGAACTGTGGAAACTGTGAGCCAATGCTGCCCTCTTCAGGTAGATCTATGTCTTTGAGTGCTGAAAAAGGTGTGAGCGAACCCCAGGACGGAAGCAAAATCTTTTTTATTATTATTTATTTACTGCAAGTAGCTAAAAGAAAATAGTTTCAAGAAAGGAACATGTCCATAAGTTTCAGTCAAATTTGTTATGTTTGGCAGTTAAAAACTGCTCCCTGAAAGCTGTAATTTACAATAACAATGCTTATATTTTAGAGAGAAAATTTGTGGCATATCTAAAGGTTTTTTTGTTTGTTTGTTTGTTTGTTTTTTTTGGTGGGATACGCAAATAGGTGTGTGCATGTTTAATTTCACTGCCAAAGTGGTGAAATTTTACATGTCTTTGTAAAAGTCCCGAAGAAGAGTGAGACAGGTTCCTTATGCTCCAGTGCGTCTTATCATCTGAGTTAGCTTGCAAACGTACACAACAACGATCCCAAACATGAAACAACAGTATGGTAGCTAACAATAGAGTGTGTAAAAACAGTCAGAAACATGCTCACAAGCTTTTCAGCAGTTAAGAAACTGGCTTACAACCATACAGGTGTGTTTATAGACACATACCAGAAGAAGGGAAATATTTTAATAAAAGACTCAATTATGTTCCTTCTGCTCCAGCGTTATCTGAGTTAGCTTGCAAACATACACAACAACGAGCCCAAGCAGTATGGTAGCTAACAATGGAGTGTGTAAATATAGTCAGAAACATGCTCACAAGCTTTCAAGCAATTAAGAAACTTGCTTACAACAGTACAGGTGTGTTTATGAACAAACCCATACCTGAAGAAGGGTGGGTGAGGAGGAAGTTCCGGTGCTCCTCATTATTGGTAGCGCTAACGGTAGACTCCCCCTGCTGGTTGCATCTGGCTGCATCAACCAAATCAAACCGTACATCATTTAGCCCAAACTGCGGGCAAAACATTGCGAGTCAATCCATCACAACTCCACCCAGTGTGACGTCGTACAGTGAGAAAGAAATGTGTATTTACATTGCTAAACGTTAGGATAAGAAATGACACCTTCTTGTGTTGTTATGATGATTTAGTGCTGTAAGTTTTTTGAGGCCTCATACATACATCACCAAAGGACTGCAGCTCGTCTAATGTGCAGTTCAGAAAGCGATGTTCATCTGTCTGTGCCGATATGTAAACTCTCCTCTGTCTTCTTTCGCCCCTCCGAGCTGCTCCTCATGATACATGAAGTACCAGTGCCAGATCTGGAGCGGAGGCAAATGCCAACCTGCTTGCTCCTCCAAATGTCAAATCTGACAGACACAGACATTCAGCAGCCATCGCCACTGGGTTGTTCCAGACACACACACACACACACACACACACACACACACACACACACACACACACACAACACACACAACTCGAACAGTCCTCAATGTCTCATGAAAGCAGAGCAGGTGAAGTGGCTGGATTCAAGTGATGCGCTTTTTGTCCAGCAAGGGAAGAAAAGAGGCAAATCTGGAAAACAAACAAAGCTTGCCATGAACTCGTCATAATCAGATATAGTTTTACATAAAAAAACCAAACAACTGAATCATTTTAGTTTACATTGCCAGGTAGAGTGAGACCAAGCAAAAAAAAAAAACACTTGTAGGGATTTCAAAATAGAAATTTTGACACATGTCCACTAGAGGGAGCCATATACAAAGCGACAAATATCTTCTAACAACAGGAACCTTCTCGAATCTGACCTGTAGTTTTACTTTGAATGAATTCAAACTTCTTTCCACGTGTTAGGATTTTACAGGTTGTTAAACTGCCTTAGTTAAACCCACCCCTATAGATAAGTAGGTTTTAAATGCATGTTTTGTTAATGTTCAGGGTTTCTGTAAACAAAACATTCACAACTTGATAGGTGCGAACTGCAGAAGACATGTTGCATATTTCCTCGTCCAAATCTTCCTAGGCTGCATCTTCAAAGTGAGAAGAACTCGAAAGGCGTTTCTCGGGGTTTCTCTATTTTTCGTTTCCCCTTTTTTTTTGTGCTACACCAGAAAGGATGTACCGTAAAATTGACATTATTTCAAATGTCAATTTCTTTTACAGGGGCAGCCGTAGTTTGTTTGGTGACCTGGGAAAACTACTATACATTCAGAGCGCGTAAAAGGCAAAATTTACATACAATTGCTTCATTTATATATCCATAGATGAGATGGTTGATAACTCCTGATTTGTCATGATTTTCCCATATCAGTGCTGCTGATTTTGACCCTAATAAAGTAAGAATCTTATGAAAAAAGGTAGGAGACTTTTTACTGTGAGCATTCTGGTTTATTGAAGGCACATCAGTTAAAAAGTGAACATAATCGGTTGTGCTTCACACATACATTCATCGTCACTAGGCTTCATCCTTGGATTAAATTTACCTATATCACACATTAGGTCGACTTCACTTGATTTGGACACAAATTCTGTAAGGTAGTGACAAGTCTAAAGGACGAACTCACATGAATCACTTAAGCACCCTTATTTTAGTAGGAAATCATAAATTACATTTCATAAATAGACAAAACGGAACAGGCAGTCAGATGTGTGTCAGACTACTAATGTACAATGCATCACGTTTCACAGCAATAAATTAGCCTAGAAGATTTTAGGTTATGTCTTCTCCAGTTGCCACGAGCAAGTATCTCAATGCTTGTGGCAACTAGTCTGAAAAGAAGGGAAAAACGTGTTTATGTGGTACAAAACTTAGCAGAACAGGTGCATCTCAGTAATTTAAATCATCGCTAGAAAGGGATTTTCAGTCATTGAATCAGAAAATTAATTATATAGGTTCATTTCTACACAGAGGGACATGTCTCAAGTGTTTATTTCTGATCACTTTGATGACAATTCTCCACAACTTTAATAAACCAAAACTTATTAGTCTCTCAGAAAATGTTCACATTTCACGCCCAATGAGAGAAAAATACTGAAATGCTATTTATGAGTGACGACTTGACAGGATTAGGTCGTTGACTCCATCCTCAAGTAGGACGAGCCGCAAAAAGCCATTGAAGAAGCTGCCTGCTCACACTGTGCTGTATCCCAACAAGCCCAAGGAAAATCGAGTGGAAGAAAAAAAGTGTGGTGGGCCCGAAGTCTTTTCATTAGCTTGTGATCTAAAGTAGCAGAAACAAATGGTTGAAATAGATCCCTCTGTGAAGTAGTGGGGAAAATCCTAACTCCAACTTTCACTGTTGGTTCCAGTAAAGCATCCATAAATATGCATTTGAAAATATGTTTGAATACAATTATCGCATGATTAGCCATACAGTTGGTCTACTTACTACAACTAATGTGGCTTATGTTATAATGTGTATGTGTTATATTCAGAGAAGTATTAACTGTGTGCAACAGAAGTATCTGCAAAAACAGCGACTGACTTTAAGCTTTAGTTTTTGTCTGAATTTTTATAAGTATTGCAGTAAATACCACCAAATATCATAAAATCTGATACGCCTATCCAGATATAAATTTCACTTTTTGAATCTATAACAAATTAATTTTCTACAAGATTTCGAGCAAAAGCAATTACAAAATGTTATGCATGATTCTTTTATGTGTGTGGATAAATACTGTGATATTTTTAAGGTTATCCTACCGTGGGAATGTCATACTGGCATATTTCAACTAGTTTAAATGAGTTTATCTTATTAAAATAAACAAATTTATACAAGTGGAACTTTCCCTTACAGTGCTCTGGGACATTAAATTGAAATGTAGCAGAAGTCATGAGAAGAAAGCTTGGATTTTTCAAACCACAGAAAGTAAAGAAAAAAAGCCTTAGTAGTCATATTATCTTCAAACTCTGGAGAGAGCAAAGCTTCACTGACTCTGAACGTGTTGTCTCTTTTTCGTTTCGGGTCCTTCGGAGTCCTTCATGCAAGCCACCAGGAAGTCACGGCACTTGCGAGAGTACTGCTCGGGAAAATCACGGAAGTGACAGACGTGGGCACTGGTGGCGAAGTCGCAGCTGTGCACCGGGACGCCCTTTCTTGCCACGGTCTCCGCGAAAAGCTCGATGTCCCTGTGCCTGATCACCTGGTCCGCTCCGGAGTACAGCAGGAAGTGAGGCCAGGCGGGCGGCCGCTCGCGCACGGCGTCGTAGTGGTTCTTGTGGATGAACTTCGTCACCGGGTACAGCACGATCCGCAGGAGGAAAACGCTCACCGCGAAAAGCGCCAGGAGGACGCACTTCAGAACGGGGCTTATCCGGGGCCCCAGGGTGGCGGTGAGCGCGCGCAGGGCGCCTCGGACGTTTCCGCTGCCAGGCGCGCTGTCCACCACCGCCCCGAGGACGCGCAGCGAGCTGAACTGCTCGTCGCTATGCAGCAGCTCCACGATGTACCGGTAAAGCATGAAGCCGCCGTTGCTGAAGACGTGGAAGAAGACGGGGCTGTTCTCCACCTCGTAGTCGTAGAGGACCTCCAGCAGCTTGAGCGCGGTGCCGCTCAGCTCCTTGTAGCCGAACGTCTCAGAGATGAAGACGGTCTTCAGGGGTGCGGTGTAGCGGATGGTGACGCATCCCTGAGGGAGAAACCGGAAGTGGGATAAAGCAGACTGTTAGCAGTTTTCTGTGACGTCGCAGCAATTTTGAAGCTACAAACCACTAGATGTTTCAGTAAAAACAAACCAAGCGAACTCTGGATATAGTTTGGCTCCTACTGATCAACACATTCTGGACAATTTTCTAAGTGTTAGAATTTTGCTGTAAAATTGTTTGATAAAGTTAAATTCTATCCTCCCCGATACGGGTGGGAATTTATCGTATTGCTCATCATTTATCGTGATAAATTTCTTTTCATGATATGATTTTGATTTATTGTTGTTATGATAAATTCAATGTTTAAAATGTTTAAAAACCCTTAAAAAAAACTATCTGTAATGTTATTTTTCATCAATTTTCTCCTGTTTGTTCATTAAAGTTGTATCAATAAATCTGAAAATATTATTAAATTCTTGTGTGCATTTTGGTGACACAAACCACACTTCTTTATGTGATTAGTGTCCTAAAGAAATGCATTACAAAGGTGTAGGATTTTCAAGAGCAGTATTTGTAATCATGAACTGCACAAATACCTACAAAAAAGTAACATATACTTATCATCACTTGTATCATTATTGCAAAAGTACCACAACATATTGTGATACAATCCTTAGTCCATATTGCCCACCCATACACCCCTATATAAGCTTCTATATACTTATGCCTCTGGTGACATCACAGAAGGTAACTTCTCAGTTTTTTTTAGTGCACTAATTTCTATTTATTGTGTGTTTGTTTTCCTCCTTATTGTGTCAAATTCTACTTTAAATGTGTTTCTATGAATTACTCATTCCAACACTGCCTGGACACATGGAAGATCTCTGAGAAAAGAACGAGAGAAGACTGGAATGGCCAATTATCAGGTATGTGGTTATGAAACACCAAATGATATGCATGGTGTGTCTTACTGAGATGATTATCAAGTTCTAATTAGATTTTCTTTTTTGCAGAACTGTTTTAACATCTACAACTTGAAATTTGCTGTATCATGCATGTGCTTGCAGTACAGCCCATACCAAGAGAGAGTCAGAGAGAGAGAGAGAAGGTTTCCAGGTGAACTTCCGCAGTGTGGGTTCATATTACATACTGACACTGTCACTGGCAAGTCACGATTATATTTGTCGTGGAAACTCCATCTTCCATCATCCGGTTGCTGTTTTGCAGTCATCGTGCAATTGATAGTGAACAAAAATTGCACTTCCTTATAGTTTTTTGAGTGGAATAATCCACAGTCTGCTGTGGTTTTTCTAATCTCGTTGACCTGACCTTGTCATTGTAGATGGAGCTGTATTTGGAGAGGTGTTTGTCCTTGCACCCAGCCCAGCCCAACAGGATCACAACTGGCTCCTTTGTCCCTTGCCAGTGTCGCTCTGAAAACAGGACGACACACACACGCACACACAACACAGCAGCGCTTTAACACCAGCAGTAACGGTACCACACACACACAGCGGCTCAGCTGGACGGAGCTACTGTATGGGTCACATACAAGGACTGTGCATTTGTAACTATGACTATAATTACTCACCTGACGTGCCCGCATCCGGAAATACAATATTGTAGTCAATATCGTCGGCAGCCATTTCTAAAAGCTCTCCGGCGGGCTAACGTCCTCTCATTTATACTTTGTAAGCGACTGAAAGCAGGCTAACCTGGACAAAATTAGGTATTTTCTTAATAAAAAAAAAAAAAAAAAAAAAAAAAGACTACGAACAGGTTGGTTCACTACATTGAACATAGACAGTATTTCAACACAACCCTTCCTACCTACAGCAAAACCTCTTCTTCCTTCAGTTTTACAGCATGAGCAGCCAAACGGCTTATCGCCCCCTGGTGGACGGCGGCCGAAAACGCGCCTAAAGATCCACAGCTCCTTTGGCCTTTTGAAATAGATACAAACTGCTATGTGAGATTACACGCCACCTTATATTTTCTTTATTTTATTCTGTACAATTCATAGAAGTATTTTGGACAAACTGAGACCACAACAACAGATTTCAGAGTGTTTATAAGGTTTTAATCACCAAGACAAATGATAGGTAATAAATCTACATTGTGGTAACCATGGATGCCAAACAACTTATTTCCAGCGAAATGTCGGATAATTATATGGGTTGGCACTTGAATTTAAGAAAATTCATTCAATAAACAAGGCAATGTTTTTAATTCGATGAACAGAGGAGAATAAAACACTGACTGCTGATCATTTTGATCTATTTTCTTAAGAATTGTAACTGCTTAAAGAAAATTGTGATAACAAAACAATGTCATCTATCACATTCTTCATTAACATGAATTTATTGGTTAATGGTCGGTCCTCGATAAGACTCGTAGGACCGACCAGTCTCAGTTCCTCAAATTTTCACACAAATCCAACCAGCAGCTGCCAAAATAATAAAAAGAATAGTATTAACCTCATCTTGTGTGAGATAAAATGACAAACTGGACATTATAGAGAAACTGAGTACATCTTCTGCCCCCACACCATCTCCATCTTCTGAACGTGGGCTTTGGATGACTTGGCGAAGGTGCTTTTCACCACATTGAGGGGAGCTGCCTTACCGCTGAGATAGATCTTATTGACGCAGATGGGGAGCCAGGATTCCTCCGACTCGGCGTTGGCTCCTTCCGGCCCAGGCTCCGCCACCGTCTTGATGAGTGCGCACGCGTAGGCGAAGATGTATCCCGTCATGTAGGCATCAAAGCCCGCCCGGTGCGATCCCGTGTCCGCCTTCTTCTTCGCCTCGGCGTCGGACTCTGTGGAACAGACGCCGGTACCTTCTCCGGCGCTCACCGCAGAGTCTCCGGGGTTCGTTTTTTCACCGACTCCGTTTTCTTCTTCGTCGTCGTTTTTCACATCCTGCCCATCGCCCATGTGAGAGTTTCCATCGGTGCAGGATTTTTCGTGCGCCTCCATTTGGTCACCGGCTGCTTCTTCCTTGTCCGCTTCCATGTTTGGTATTTTATTCTTTGGGGCGCCGTCAAAGTCCTCGACTGTATTCGATGCCCCTTTTTTTTCCCTCCGTCTCTTCCGCCTTTTCCTTTTATCATCTTTGCATTTCTCATCCTGCAGGATGATCAGGTCCGTGTCGTGGGACAACGGGCACTTGGTGCCGTTTGGACACCAGCCAAAAGCCTGAGAAACAAAAGCAAAAACAATAAACAAATACTGTGGCCGTGTGGGGTTTGTTTTATTTAATTAAAAGGTAGAAAATGGACACTTAGATAAAGTCATGCAACATCCACATTGGTAGGAACTGAAAGCTTGTTTTACAAAATAAAATCTGATGTAAAACCGTAATATGTTTCAAAAACATTCATGAATAAAATAAGTAGAAAATAACAAAAACTTTATTGTACTTGGAAAAGCACATACACGGCTGAACTTTTACACACTTTATGTTCCAACCACAACTTCTATTCATTTACTGGGAATCACAGCATGTCTGTTCAGTTTAGTAAACAAATAAAGTGAAAATATTGCCCCTTATGAAATGGTTTAAACTTGGTAAGATTGGATGGAGCGTGTCTTAACATAAAGTTTCAGGTCTTGCTTGTTTTTTTTGTTTTTTTTAGCACAGGCAGTGTTTTGTATGTGAACGCAAGGGCATGCCACACTTTTTAGATTTCCACAATAAAGGGAGGAAAAAAACACATCGTCTTCTTTCCGTTTCACAGGTACACATTATGTTTTTGTCTTTTATATATATTTATATATATATAACACCTCAATATAAAACACAGAAATTATCAATAAAATGTAAAAAACCAAAAATCAATTACTATATTTTTTGTAAAACTGGAACATTCTTCAACTTAAAAGGTTGCTGAAAGTCAGTGAAACTTACTGAGAAGCGCTGGCAGACATCCGTCTGTCCCTCTATGGATGTTACAGCCGGACATTGTCTGTAGTCAACGTAGGTCGACAAGTCACCCGCATACTGGCAGAATTCTAGGTGGACGTGAGGTCCAGATGAGCCAGAAGTGACACTGCGGCTGTTTTCCAGCTTACTGGTGATATATGGAAAAAGAAAAACAAACATTCGGGTCTACTGTTTTAATGTACGGTACGTCTTTAAAAGCAGACAGTGTCGCCGATCAAAGGATCTTGCTTATATGCTGGAATGTTTACCATTTCTTGTAGGCGTACTCCAGATATGAGGCGGTCAGCCGGAGCTCAAATTCGGTCACGTATTTGGTGTCGTAAATCCCAGCGGGAAACATCTCAGACAGGTCGGCTGTGAAGGTGGCCAGCCGCTCGGGGAGGTGGGCATAAAAACTCTTCCGAAAAACATACCACCAGAAAGAAAACAATTAGACTCATTAATATCTAATACATTTATAACCAACAGTTTGTCTTTTAGCAGTGACAAAAATACTTGGAGATGATACCAGGAGCTGCAGATAATTATTTTAGCAATTAATTATTCTGACGATTAATCGTGTAAGTGGATAAAAAAAAAAAGGAACATTCTGCTGATTATTCATTTAGCCACTTAGGCTTTTTTTATTCAATATTGAAAATATGTTTAAAAAATGCTAATAAACTCATATTTTCTAAAAATAAGAAAATATTTTTCTTATTTTAAAATGCAATAATATAGCAAAGAATTTATCTGCAGCTACATTAATATTTTTCCAGCCGACAATAATTTGATTACTAAATTACTTGCTGATTATTTTAATAACCAATTAATCACGATTCATTGTTTTCAGTCCCATACGCCGCTTCATGGTTCTGGAGCTTAAATGAGACAAAACAGCGCACTCTATACCTGGTAGAGGAAGGCCATGTCGATGAGGCCGTTGTGTAGCACCAGGGCCTTCCTGGCTCGCAGCAGCTCCGTAAACAAAGTTCGGATGTGGACCCCACGATCGTCTGAACCTCCCTTGCAGACATGAAAACGTGCAACAGAACACTTAAGGGAAAACGGAGTCAAAGTAATCACAGGAGGAGCCGAGGAGAGCCAATTGGCCGTTCGGTTCGGATGGAGCAGGGACACAGACACCAAGGCATCCTCACCTTATTGTTGCCCTTGCAGTATGGGATCCCACTGCCGTACTGCTTGTTAAAGTCAAACCCATGCTGCACCAGAAACTGGACCGACTGCGGCTCTATGATGTACTCCTCTGAACACAGCAGGGTGAGGTTGTACACCTGGACCAGGTAGGAGTCTGGAGGCTGACGGAGAAAAACGCTTCTTACGTCAATGAACTTCCTTGCTACGTTAATCTTACTCCTGACCTTTTTGCACATCTTGTATCTATGCAAACACAAACAATAATTTAATTTATTTTGATTTATGTGACTGATGGACAAAAATGTGTATGTAAGTGAAAAGTAGATTTTTCTTTTCCAGATAAAAACCTGAAAAAGTGAGGCCTGCATTTGTAATAAGCCAACTTTATTCTGATGCCCCTAAATGCAGGACATAGAAACATCCTTTGGTATCCCACAGTGGGGATAGAGTCTGGAATTCCGGATAAAATTCCAATCGATAACCAATTGCATGTCTCACCTATTATTAGATTGTAAGTTGCAGGGAAACCTTTTGGCATTTGTTTTTCAGTTTACAATTCTGCAGTACTTCCTGTTTGCCTGTTTGTTTTTTTTAGCATGACAAAACGGAAAAAGAAATGCACACACACAGTACATAGTTTAAGCATTTACTTGATAATACATAATATATGTGGTACCTTTTGGTCCAGCTTCTTGTAACACGCAATTCCCAAAGAAAGGATGGAGCGAGAGCGAGCAGCGTGAAATATTGCTTTGTATCTATCCTCTATTGATCTGTAACATATAAGGAAGGAGTCAGAGAAACAACTCTGATCACAAACTTACACCTGAGGGGTTTATTATTATTATTATTATTATTATTATTATTATTATTATTATTATTATTTTATGATAGAAAAAATATGCACTCACTCAGCCAACAGGGACTTTCTGTTTCCCAGACCACTCAGTTCCTGCAGCAAAACAGAGGTTGTTGTTTCTTCCAAATGAGCCACACACACACACACGCGGTTAGGAAGCACACTCCGATCAAAGCAGCACTTACCGTGTCAAGCGCAATGAAGGATGACGTTTTAATTGCAATCACCATGGCTGGCCATAGTTCTTTGAAGTTGTTACTATGGACATCAATTACAGGAACTACTATCGAAGATGACATGTTTTCTCTAAACTTTGTAACTAAAAACGTTTCGTTTAAACTTAACACCTGCTACATGGAAGTTCCATTAACACAAGAAACTACCCAATAAATTGTTTTTCGCTATTAAAAATGTTATATATAGCTAATTACTTGCTTTACGTCTCCGTTATAAGGTTTCAAATAACGTTCATTAGCTTCATATTTCCGAGTACATGGGTAGCGTCAATGAGCCTCGCCGTAAACATTTCGGCGTGCTTCTCAGTTGCTGGTGGTTGAAATTTCGCATGACTGGAAATGAAGGTAGAAATACTAGATTCTCCACTAAAATACCAGTAATATTAGAGTAACATATATATTCACCAATAGTCTGATTTTGGTTTTGTAAAATCGCATTTTATTTGTTGATTTTTTTATAGTCATTTCTTTTTTTTCAGTCAGGCACTTTTGTTGACACACGTGAAAATTACGTCACTGGACTCAAACACCGAAGGGCCGCGCGCCATTTTGGCTCAAACAAACTCCTTAATATTTTATCCCAATTAAAGTGTTTTTATATTGAAATAGGGTATTTTTATGCTAACATATTGTCGGGTAACAGTGAACTTATAACGACTTAACATTTGCTTTGCCTCCTTTTTACGTTGTGAAAGTTGTCAGCCAAAAGTCATGGTTTAAAGAAACCCCAGCTGAGCCAACTCATTTTTTTGCTAAGTTTTGTTTTGTTGTTGGTTGGTTTATTTTTCACTTTGTGTGATGGGAGGCTGCTCCGCTCCAAATTGCTCCAATTCAACCAGCATAGGGAAGCAGCTGTTTAGATTCCCCAAAGACCCTGTGCGAAAGAAGAAATGGGTTGTGAACTGCCGACGTGACTTTGAGCCCACTCCTCACTCCAGACTCTGTCAGGTAAGATAGTTTTCTGTGTCCCTCTAAAATGACTCATTCAGGACGATCCCTTGCACATTTAATAGATCTATTAAATATAACGAATAAGCAGGGCTATTTATTGTTTCCATTCAGTGCTTTTATTGCACTTCTTTGTCGTATCTAACTAGATCACCACCATTGATAACTTGCATGTTTACACTGTTGTTGATATGTCTTTTCGCAAGGACCACTTTGAGGAGAGCCAGTTTGAAGAAATAGCCAGATCTCCAGCTGGTGGAAAAAAGCTGAAGCCCAATGCTATCCCCACTCTGTTCAATGTGGGAGACCCTCCTTTCCCTGCAGTCACCTCTCCATATATCCTGCTGCCACTAAAATCTGAAGCAGGTACTTCTGTAAATGAATCCCTGTCTTGGAAAATGGAATAATATATCAAAAAACAACCTCAAGTTCACTCTGACTTATCATACCTTCAGAATTCTTTAATTCAAGCTGATTTTTCTTTTCTTGACCACTAGGCTGACAATAGATATATTATTATAAAAAAAATAAATAATAATATTTAGAGACATCTTCCAGGACACGTAAGGTCACTTACAGAAAAAAACTCATCAATACTTGAAATGCAGGGCATATTGTCAATGTAATAAAACAATTGTTAGCAATAGCGGGTTTCTGTGAGGTCATTTCAGAGGTTGGGCTAGCAGTGGAGGAGCTTGATGAGATATTGGAGCCTGATTGTTTGTGGCCTTCGTCTAAGATCATACTTTAAATGATTTAATGTAAATCCAATACTGTTTCTGTGGGGTAGTTCTATAATTATAGTAATAATAAAGTAAATCCTCTCTCAACACAGTAATCAGCATGGTCAGGGTGGTAGAAATAAACTGCAAAGGTCACTGTTGGATAACTTTGGCAATCCTGGGGTTGGGGTCTCCATAGTAACCATTAGACTTTGCCTCTACATGTCAAATAGTTGTTTGGAAGTTAGGTCAGGAAAAAAGCACCTTTTGTTTTTTTCCTAATGTGGAGCGTTTCGAACTCTACTGACACTAACTGTAATCGTGTGCTTTGGTAAAACGAGATTAAAAATCTGATGGACTCACTGTACTTTTATTTATTGGGACGTTTTATGTTCAGAAACTTGAGGCACCCAAAAACAGTTTTTATCACAGGTTTTGTACAACTTCATGTACCAAATGGCACATGACCTATTTTGAAATAAATAATTAGAAACGAAATGTGTCCCCAGTGTATAAGAAAATAATGTAATGCATATTTAGCAGTTCTGTCTGACAGAACTGCTAATAAGTTTGTATGGTATTGGATCAAGTATTATATCATATTCTGTTGTAGTCAATTTTTCATTGCTCTTTTCATAGTGAGGCGCAAAAATACACCAAAAACTTCATGAGTATGCCTTAAAGGAGAAGCTTCTTAAGTTGCTTAAGAAGACATCAGGCTACCACTCTACTTGGCCGATTGCGTTTCAAATGCGTTAGATCACAGCACTGCTCTTCTACTTGGACGTTTTCTTGTGATTCTAGTGGAAAAGGATCTAAATTTTGGCGATCATGGCTATGCCAGACGCAATCCTTTGTCTGGCCTTGAAAAGGAGGATGGAGAAAGAACATCTGAAGATCACAACCCCTGCATGCAGTGTCAGCTCCTTAAGAAAAAACTGGAGCAGGAGATGCAGCACACCGCAAGACTACAAAGAGAGGTAGGAGACATCTTATTTGAAGATTAAAATCAGATTTGAGTTGTTGAAGGACTGAAAAAATCCAGTGAGCTCTTTTCTTCTTGTCCAGGCAGAAGAGATGAAGAAGCGTCTGTATCGGCTCGATCGCATCGAGAAGGGGCTCCAGAACTTTCTGTACGAGGACCAGATCAGAGCGCTATCCCTCACGAAGCGCTCGCGGCGCGCTGTCTGGTCGCCAGAGACGATCCTGAAAGCCAGAAAGATCCGCTGCGCCGTCGGAACCAAAGGCTACGAGTACCTGAGGGAGATCGGCTACCCTCTGCCCTCGTACAGGACTCTGTGCAACCGTCTGGAGACGAAGATCATGGTGACGACCGACATGAGCTGTGAGGAGCTGGCAGAGCTCGGCCTGGGGCTTATGGCCACATGCGACAGTCCTACAGAAGAGGTCGGGGACAATGATGAAGAAGAACTGATGGGAGTTTTATCCTGATCCCAGTTACTTACACTGATTCTGAACTGTTGTAGAGGGATAAGTTGAGAGATTACACTGTCCGTGATTTAGAAAAGTTTTGCGGCACTGGTTTTAAAGTTTTCTGGCCTTCAGGTCACCTGGCTGTACCCACATTTTGCATCCACTCAGGTGATGTTTGATGCACCGGCTTACATGTAGCCTGGATTCATGTTCTGCTGATTCCTGCTGTGATGCTGGCATGTTATGGTAGCCTGAACGTGTGAGGAGCATGTGCACAATGTAGCTCATTCATATGCATCATGTAAATGTGAGTGACGTTTGTTAAAAAACCTCTTTGCACATAGCTTTGTGAAATCGCTGCTTGTTTTTACCGTCAGTTGTGACACAGCTGAGTCTTTCACTGGCCTTGATCTATACATTTAAAAGAAATTAAGTGTAATGCAAACAGATAAACATGCTGCACATTTTGGGTTAGATAATCTTTTTATTAGGAACGAAAGAGATGAATGAGGCAACCTTTAATAAAAGTTTGGTGATCTACTCAGCATATTTTGTTTATTTTAGTAACAGTAGTTCTCTGAGAGAACTTGTCAATTATACTAAAAAAAAGCTGTATTTGGTGTATCCAGTTTAACAAATCGAAATATCCTCCAGCTTTCAGTAATGCAGTTTACTGTCAGACTAAATTTAACATATCAATCTGATCGCTCTTTAAATCCTTAAAAACGCTGTGTAGAATATAGACATTGGCTGGTTTCTGTCACTTAGCTTTGTCTTGATTAATCAGATTTTATGTTTAACATTTAATGATAGAATTATTCCTGATTTATAGGGAAGGGATTGGGATTAACAAAGTGTTCACCTCATCCCAGCCCTCTTCAAATATGTACACTACATCAACAGAATATGGATATTTCAACAGAATATGGATACTACCTTTTTTATTATTATTTCCTTTTATTTTATCTTTTTTATTTTTTTGTTGTTGTTATTTGGATCATGGGTGCCGAAGTCAAGTCCACTGAAACAGCTTAGTTCCCACATTAGCGGTCATTTTTCTTCTTTTTATAAACGTTTAGATGTGCATTACCGCCATCTACTGGAGTGGAGTGTGGACCGGTCATTCGAGGTGTACTTGCTACAGAGGCCTGGTAGCGAGCAGTTCATTTGATCCGGGCGTGTCGGAGTAGGAACGCATTTAATGTTGCCTTCCATTCACCTCAGAAATTGGAGCTCGTATCTGGTTTTTGATACCCGACCCAAGATAACGGCGTTATAGTTTTTCTTTAAAAAAAAAAACGAAGAAGAAAGTTTCAATTTAGCGACGTCCATAGAAATTGTTTGCATTACAAACATAATTTTAAGCTGCTTTCCATAAGCAAACACCACTTTTAATTTGTTCAGATTAGATTTACATATGCCACGTGTAACATTGACGTTAGACCCACGTGAGTCTTTTGTAAAAAAAAATAATAATAATAAAATAAACATGTCTCCATCACATCTTACTACTGTTGACGCGAGGAGCGGCCATTTTGAAACGCATAGTCAAGTCAAGTTGCAAATGAGCGACTTCGGCGAGCGCTCCAATTCATTTTTTTTCTTCCGACTGGAAAGTCAGCATTTCCCATTTCCGAGTACAACTGGAACGCAGCATAAATAAACATTGCAGGACGGCAACTCTCAAGGACTGGACTTGGGCACCCCTTGGTTTCAAAGAACGATGTTTGGAATGAATTGAAATTAAAGTTAATGTACACCAACACTTTGACATCGCTTAAAGTGTTTTTACTGTTCCTATGACAGTCAGAACGTGAAAGGTAAATGAAAATACAAATTCCCAACAGCATAGTATTTGCAGATATTCTTAAATCTTAGTCCTTGTCATGTTTGAAGTAAACATTACATTATATTGGTAGTACTCTTCTTTTATACAGGAACCTAAACTTTAGCCAGCTGTCTATTGACGCACTTGTTTTTAGTCAATATGGACTTTGATCAAATTCTTCACGTGCAAGATTAGATATTTGTTCTGCAGGTTTGTTAGTAAAAGCAATGTATTTTAATAACAGGTTTGACAAGACTAATGTAACCGATTTCTAAGTTAAAAAAATCACATGTAACAGAAATTCACCAGTTACACTATTCCAACTGATGGCTAGCATTTATTCTTCCTTCAGCGTTTTTGGCATTTAAACTGTGGAGTGAAAAGACAACACAAAAGTTCAAAAGGAAGCTGAAAATAAAGTCATTCAGTTAGGGGTGTGTCTATTCTGTCACCCAAACCAAAACGTAATGCTTAAATTTTAGACTTTTGTCTAAGTTTGCAGGAATATTAGTCTTGTATATGTTTACCATTTACCAGCAGGGATGCTTGATCTGTTACTACTGCAGACAATTTCACTTCATCGCTCTCAAATATAAAGAAGAATCCTGTTTGAGAAAAATGATAACAGGAAATTAAAAGAAAGTCTAAGTTCCAGCAAAGTCACAGCTAACAAATACTTGAGTACTTCTTCACAGCATGACCTGATCTGTGCACACTTTCAGCGTCAGATCCTTTGGCACTGACAGGGTCTCTCTGTTTGAATTGGGGGAAGTGTTGAGCTTGGGGCCGAGCTTTTATACGTCAGAGGTTTGCCAGAGCTGCAGCAAAAACGGCGGATAGAGGTAAGACGTTCCCCCTTGCTCCTAAAACTATTCTCTATTCTTATTCTTGCAAAGTAAAATAAGATATACATATTTCAGTTTCAAGCTTTATTTTGTTTGTTTGTTGTTTTACATCAATTTAAGCCAAAGAAAGGTCAAAACTACCTCCCTTTTTTATTGGTTCTTGTATGACCCCAAATCATTAAGGTAGTAGTTTCACTCCATCTGCTGCTGTTAGTTTGATTTTTCGACGTGGAGCCATGACTGTGAGCACTTGTACTACTTAAAAGTTAAAACGTGAATAGGAACTTGGATATGTTTTATTTATATCCAACAAAAAAATAAAAGTATTGGGTAATTGCAAGAGTAAATGCCTGCGTTGTCATGTGCAAAAATATGGCCATAAATCCTGTAAACTTTGAGGCTGTGAGCGTCCGAGCCTTGGCATCTCTCTGTCTCTGCAGCTCAGTGTTTCCCTGTCAACATGTTGCTCTGAAATTCCTTATCCTTTTGTCCGAGCACTCAGAAAAACTGGCTCTCATTTGTGCAATTATATTTACTCAAGTGCACAGAAACAAAGAGGTTTTTATTATTTCATTTCTGTGAGACCAGACTGACCAGACTGTTTTTTTTTTATTAAATGAAGGCCCGTGATTGCCCAATTTCCACACTCCGTTTGTTCTGTAGTTCATCGTCTGTCAGACTAAGATAGATTGCAACACATCGCTCACATACCATTTTTCTACCACAAAACCATAAAAGAAAAAAAAACATCCTTCCTGTAAAATCTAGTCGCCACATTCGTAGCATTCTGACTTTAGAGAAGAAGAGACTTCATATCTGTGCATGATCCAGATTATTTCATAGATGTTTTTTTGTAGGCATCCAGTTTTGGCAGACAGAGGGTGACGATGCGCTCTCTGCTGGTGCTGTGGCAGAGTGCAGCCCTGCTGGGTGTGCTGTGGGCCTCCCACTCTGTTCTCTTGGTGGAGGGCGACAAAAATGCCTCCCAGATCTGCAAACCCGCCCCGCGCTGGGAGATAAGGGGCCGCTCGCCGGCGCAGGAACGGCTCGGAAACGTGGTGGTGGTGGCTCTGCTGAAGGCCAGCTGACACTTCTGTCTCGTTCAGGCGTCCCGGTGAGTGAGAAAAGCAACACGTGTCCGAATCATACTTGAAGGGGAATTCTGATCACCCTGTATAGTTTTGACACAGATCACTGATTAAAACTGATGGTAAAAGGATATTTAAAAACTATTAGAATAAGTATGTCTGGGAGGGGGGTTGTTATTATTTTTTATTTCTCTCATTCTTAGAAAATTCCAACTTTTAATTTGACTCTGTTTATGAAGCAGGAATAAATATGATGTGTTGCAGAGGCACTTGTATATTGACAGGGCTGCATCTCAGCATATCATTAGACTTTTTTCAGATTCTTTTTATTAAAATAAGTTGATACAGTGGCACTTTCAGACCTTTTATTTCTTAAAATATACATATAAAAAAATGATGAACTGATATATCTGATATCAATCTCACTGTTATGGCTGATAACTGATATTTACCAACATTATACAAATTTTTCTTTTTTTGGCACCTTTGGGGGAAATAAACTACAAGCAACAGACTGCAACAAGATAGAAATACATATACATTTTTAATATCGACCCAGTTTTATTTGTCAGACCGATACCGATATGTTGAAAAATGACGAATGTTGGCCGATACCAATGTTGGTGCTATATATCGTGCATCCCCAGTTTAAATAGTTAAAAACACACAGTCTTGGCTCTAATTCTTCACTCCTCTGAATATCTGCAGTATCGGACGCCTGCGCACCAGACTGAGGCGCAGCAACATAACCGACGTGTCCTTCGTGATCGTCAATGAGCAAAATGCCGCATCCAGAGCCCTGTACTGGGAGCTGAAGAAAAGAGCTCCCACTGGTGTCCCAGTGTATCAGCAGGCGGCTAATCAGACCGACGTGTGGGAGGTGCTGGACGGCGACAAAGACGACTTCCTGATCTACGACAGGTAAAAAGACGTCGCCGATCAGAGCGCTAAATTGGAAGTCGCTCCAAGAACGCTGTTTTTCCTTTTTCCTCCCCGTCTTCAGGTGTGGCCTCCTCACTTTCCACGTCGTGCTGCCGTACAGTTTCCTGCACAACCCGTACGTGGAGGCCGCCATCAGAGCCACCTACGTGGGAGACGTCTGTAACTGCTCTGTGAGTGACCCGACTTTTGGGGAGGCGCACGGGCGAACCCAAACGGGCGGGAAAAAGAACCGCTCAAATGATCAAGTTGTCGCACTTGATTGCTCGTGATGGTTCTTTATGAAGTACAGTTTTTTTTTTTTTTTAAGCAATATCGTTTGAGAGGTAAAAAACAAAAAAAACAAAAGTCATTTCATCAAATTTCAATCTGTTTTGTTGGGGTTCGGTGTGAGAGATCAACACAAAGTATCTTCGTTTCACTTTTTTATTATTTTGCAAAGACAAACCCAAAGAATGTAGAGTTTGTTTGCGCACATTACGTTTTTGAGGATTTTTATAGATTATATTCACTTTTTTTTCTTTTACATATTTTTTCTTCATTTCACAATTATCCACTACTTTCTCGCGATCTATAACCTGAAACACAAATGAAAAGATGTTTCACATTTTTAGGATGTAACATGTTTTCAGATGCTGTATTGAGTAAATGAAATATTTATCATAACGTTCTTTAATAAGGCGTCTGTTCTAATTTTACATATTTTTTAGTATTTTTTTTTTCGTCACTTAGGGCGTAAGCAGATCACGAATTGATTGTCGACCTGATGCTAGCGTCACTTTGCCTTAAATCTATTTATCTGTTTATTCGTTGTCCATTCATTATTTGTATTCAAAATTTAGAGGCACCAATTAGCAACACGATGAAACCAACTGGTTTATCTTTCGCAGCCCATTCCCACGAGGAATCCTTCAACTCAGAGGGCCGTCCAGCGACCGGACGAAGGGGTCGACCCCACCGAGGTGACTCAGCCAATCCCCCACCACTCTCACCATCCTCTCAGCTACTTCCATCATCAGCCCGCTCCTCAAAATAAGTCGCAGAACCGAGATAGGTCCGTAATATACCCAGATTCAGATGATCTGCACTATGCCCACCAGTACCCCCACTACAAGTAAATCAGTGTTTTCAGGTTTTTCTTTTTTTTTCCGTTTTAGAATTGAAACCCATTTTTCTTTCATTTTTCTGAAACGTTTATACATCCCGCTTTCACTATGCAATGTGCCGAACCAGCTTTAAAAAGTGCAGTTTGGTGCTTCTGGTTTTGGAAAAGAGTAGCCAGGACTCTCCGAGTTCTCCCCATAATGAAGTCCAGAGTGTAAAGCCTGCATGCAGGGGCCTGTGGACGGATGACCAGGGGGAGAGAGAGGAGGGACTCTGACCCCTACCGTATCCAGACAGAAGCAAACGACGAGGTGCAATGACGCCGCCCGGCTGGTCTCACTCAGTCAGATTGTCTTTTTAAAGCTGATTCGTCCCGATTTGCTTTCTGCTTGAGAAGATGTGAGGATTATGATGTTCAGAGAACAGGAATTACATCTTACACACACGACTTAATGACTTATTTTAGATGCTGTTTATTGTGCACTTATAATTTCCTCTTACAATTTCTCTTTATAAAGTAAACTTATTTTGCTTTTCTCCAGATTAAGGCGGAACTACATGGTAGATTGAGTAATTAGAAGGTGTTGCTTCATAACATGAGATGCAATAACTTAGAAAATTTCTTGTAATAACGCATTTCTGTGTAATTCATAATAAAAATAAAAAACTCAGAATCCAATTACAGTTTGTTTCTGTGCCTTAAATAAATAATACTGTAGAAAAATACTTAATTTTTTTATAGTGATTTAATGTCACATTATTCCCCCATTTGCACAATTTTGTACACCCCAACACTTACAAGTTGGATTTAGCTGGTGAGCCATATGCCAAACCAAAAGCACACACACATGCGCACACACACTTATACACACAGCGGAGAGAGGTCGATTACCTCAGAGCAGCTTAAGTCTTGGCTGAGATGCAACACTGGGCAGAAAACACACTCTGCTAGACCATCGAAATGACGGTAAAGTAACAATTTGATCATTTTTAGCACAGATCATGCTCCAACACCAGCCAGCTGCTTTCACAG
>CAEFZY010045493.1:0-22380 GCA_903066815.1 Brachyrhaphis roseni
TTGCTGCTGTGTTACTGCCACGTCTCATTTATCGGTATGTTTTTTTTAACCAGCCCTGTTAGTGCTGTGCTACCGTATTGCTGCTGTATTACTGCCGCGTCACAGGCACTGTTTGGAAAAAAAGCTAAGGCTAAAACTTTGAAAACTCTTTCTGTATACCGTCTGTATGTAGGCACATGCGGCTTATAGGCAGGTGTGGCTTATGTATGTACAAAATGGTTTTTCCTTTAAGAATGTACTGTGTGCGGCTTATAATCGGGTGCGCTCTATCGTCCGGAAAATACGGAAAGTGCTTACATACATACTCATACACCAATAGACTGATCGGTAGGCAACTTAGGGTTAAGTACTCAGGGGCACAGCGACATATTGCAGGAAGCTAGAATTGCTACCACAAATTTCAGATTATACAATGACTAGTCTTCCCATTGAGCCACAGTCTCCCACATTGGCCAATAGGCCTTAAAAAAACTAAGAATTACTTGTGGAGCTGATGAAGCCACTCCCACATTAAAACTCTGTAGAAAGAAATAGGTATCAACAATCTAAATGAAGGGTTTGTTACTCTAGCAACTGTGTACTCTGCTGCACAATTGTTTTTTTACAGTGCTATTGATAATTTGATTTACATTTCACACAGTATTCCTGGGGATAACTGACCAGACATCGCCATGACATGAATGTCATCCTTTATTGACATTCATCCAGAAGATTCTTTTCTGTATGCCCTTGCAAGCAGCTGCAAGCTTAAAAAGTTCTTATTCTGATGTCTGGAATTATTTCTAGACCAGGTGCCCTTGAACCCCTGAGCCCCAGATAGAGTTTCTCATTGTGAAAACCAGATAGAGTAATTCTAGCGTACATACCAAAGTAATCTAAGTCTGCGTTCACACCAGCCCTGTTTAGTTTGCTTTAACCAAACTGTGGTTTGTTTGTCTAGAAAGTCCTGCTTGTTTGGGGGGGTCTGGTCTGATTTTCCTTATGTTAGGGGAAAAACACAATCAAGAGCATAAGTTTGCCATAATCCTGAACCAGGGTACAACACACATCAAAACAGTACTTGCATATGATAGACATATTTAGTCCACAGGAATTACTGATTTTACATAGTTTGTCCATTTAGACCAGATCCTGAAGAATGATTCCCTTCGGCCTTGAACAGAAAAAGATAACTTCTCCAGAATGTAAATGTCCTGTACAATATTGATCCAGTCCTCAACTGTAGGAGCTTCAGGCTTTAACCATTTTCTAGTGATTGTCTTTTTGCTTGCTGCCAGAAGCACCAAGCTACTCCATTTCTGTTTACTTTTTGCGATGGAGGAAGTTGCGCTCAGTGCCCTCTTTGTTGAACAGGACTTCGAATGGTTTGGTACATATAACACAGAGCAGTGGGAAAGTGAACCACGCCCACTGAAAATAAAACAAATGTTGCAATTTTTGTCCTCAATCAAACCAAGCCTACTAGATTATCAGGTGTGAAAATACCCTAAGCTTCTGTAACGGATCTGTGTTTGTATACTTCTGACCCGGTGTATTTTTCCACTGTGGCTATAAAAGCAGGTCTGCAGAGAGGGAACTCCAGAGAAGAGGGAGAACTAAAGGAAGCTACAGTGTTGGTTTGTTGTTGGCAGCTCCCTTAGCACTTGGATGTTCCCTTCAGCACAGTTTCTCAGTGAAATATTAATCATGTCTGACAGCTCTCCTAGTTGAGGAGAGACATAGGACTGGAGCTTTTTGCGAAAGTACCGAAACATACAGCGGAGCAATGACTGGCTCAAATAAGAAACAACTGTTGTAGACAAAAGACGCATCACAACTCATGACAGCACAACATGGATCATGCTCATTAAGAATGTACTGTTGTAGAGTGTGAAGTGATGACAAGCTGCTATGCAAAAGGAGAGGGGGGGGAGAGATTGATACTGTTATGCACTAAGAAGAGAAGGATGTAGTTTAAAGTATTTATGCCTTCAGATTATAAATACTTTACATTTACTTTAAATGTAATACTTTACATTTACCACAAATGACATTTGTGGTAAATGTCATTAACAACACAAAAAACTTTCCTTCAGTATTTTCCCTCAGTTACAAAGAACCAAAAAGGCACAGCATGGGGCCAACTCTATCAAAACCCCTGCTAGTACTGGATTAAAGCAAAAAAGTAAAAAAAAAAAAAAACCTACTCCAAAAAAAAAAGGAGTGAAAACAGGACAACCGGTCCTGCCATGCTAAAATCACAATGAAAAGACAAACAAACAAAGGTCAACAAAACCTACCGCATGGCAGGCTGGAGAAGGCAGCTGTGGCTTGCAGCCACTGGTTACTGCGCGCATTTCGGTAGGACACATTGCAGCGGTGGTGGAGCAAGTGGAAGCAAGAGAGGTGAAAAGGCAGGTCTACACAAGGGTCCCAAACTCCTGCCAAGGGTCCCTTGTTTTTGTCATGATCGGTGTGGAGGTGAGGTGGTGAGGCAAACGCTTTGAGACCCAGGTTATGGCAAATAATGATGGATTTAATGAAGAAACACAGGATAAACAGTCCAAAACCGAGGCAGCACTGCAGAGCAGAATCCGGGGCTCAGCACAGGTAGCGCAAGGTACACGAATGGACTAAGCGACAGACTGGGGAACATCTGACAAGGACCCGGCAGAGAACAAAGACAACGGAGGGACTAAATACACAGGGAGGCAATCAGGGAAACAAGACACACCTGGGAGTAATCACGGGGAGGACAGGACAACACGGAGAGCACAGAGACACAGAACTTGAACTAAACACACAGAACAACACAGAGAACTCGAAAATAAACAGAAAAACACAGATCACGACAGTTTTAGGCTGTGGCACAGAGAACAGTGCCACAGCTTAAAGCATTCAAATATTAATTATAATATAAGGAATTATCCAAAAGACAATATATTTTAAAGATTTTAAAGAGTCAAAGAAAATAATTTCACTAAAGTCTATAGAAAAAACTATGTATAAAAATAGTCAAAAATAATAATAATGTGCCAGAAGCACATAACATAAGCATGTGGACTCAAGCTGAAAATGCTTGAGTCCACATTTCAAAGACCTGCAGACTGGCTAGGGGATAGAGCCACTGGTTGCATCAGAAGTTCAACTCTCTTACAATAATCCAACCTATCATTTGTAAAAACTCACAACAGCAACCGAGTCTGACAGAAAGCCACAGACCAATCAGAATGTTGGCAACAGAGCTTCCATGACCACCTTTTAGAGTCTGTGGCCGCCAAGTAAATGACAATGCAACCCACTAGAGCTGTTACTCAATTGAAAAAGAAAACCACCAACAAAGACTAGAGTTGAGCCAAGTCAAGCCACTTTGACAGGTTTTAGTGAAAAAGTATCATAATGAGTTTTTCTCAAGGACTGTCGTATTTAGCTCCAGCCATCTTTCCCTCAGTTATGTGACCAGCTTCCCTGCCACTGTTTTAAGGAAAGAACCCCCCAAATCCAGTTTGTATCCCCAACATAGCTGGTAGGAAACTCTACACAGGGATTCTTGTTTGTTTTATTAACCAAGGTCTTGTTCTTGCTATCCTTCATAAAAGCAGGATTTGTGGTTGTTCTGCCAACAAATTCTACCCTTTCAGATGTGGCTCTCTGCAGCTCCTCCAGAGCCTTCCTGACTGCTTAACTGATTAATGCTCTCCTTCCCCTCGTTAGCCAAGGCTGACAGCTTTCTTATTTGTCTATCCATCTATGATGCATTGCATAACTTCTGTTGGCCACTTGGCTTTTTTACATTTCAAATTGTCTCTTACTAACATCAACAATTACTCATAGTAATGCCTTACTTTATGTTGGTCTATCACATAAAATCCCCATAAAAATCAATAAAGTTGGCTAGTTGCAATTTGTCAGTACAGTATACTGCACCTTAACTCAGACATTAGACTTTAGCCCCTCTTGGCTACTCTTCCAGAAACCGTTCTTCCGCCTTAACACTTAAACAATATCCCTACAACCTCAGTCCACCTAACAAGCTCCTAGTGATCCAGCACATTCTACCACAGCTCAAGCAGCGTGGTGAAGGCAATTTGCATCATTAAGATGCCGTACAGCTCAAGTCCACTGAGAGCTAGAGAGTGATTTAACGGACATTGCTCACACCAATTACAGTGAATCAAGCAGACTTTAGTCCTGACGACGTTAGTGGATGCTGCCACTGTCAACACTCAGGTGTACAAGTGAGCAAATACTCCCACACACTGCCAGAGAGGGTGCCTTTCACTGTTTCTTTTGTGATTAAGGGCATGGAAATAGATAATCCTTCCCTCTCAACACCATCAGCCCGAGAGGCAATGATGTTTCCCACGCACTCACTCCCACATTATCTGATGCCACTCACCTCAAGAATTCCCAACAACAAAGCCCAAAGACTGAGCTGATGGATGTCGCCACCTGCTTCACTTGTTGTGAGAATCTGAGCCACCCAAACCTGGAGCAACATGACACAGAACAGAGGCCACAAAAGACAAGAGCTGCGTTGCACCGTGCAGCAGCGAATCGGCCAAGGCAACAGAGAAGGCACACAAAGGGGATTTCTATTTGAATGCCCATTGAGGAGTCAGGCCCTGAAGAGCACCTGATTTCCTTCTTCTAGAGGGCTATTAATCTTTTCAAGCACCAGAATCACTTTGCCTAAGGAATGGCCAGGAGATTGAGTTTTCTATTACAATCAAGCAGAGGCTGAGTGCAGCATGCTGGTGGCACGCTGTAGGGTGTCTATGGAGGCAATGTCCTTGGAGCTACCTTTCCCAATTTAAACAAAAACAAGAGGGAGGATCCATTATTGCATGGTGACAAGCCTGTAAAATTTCTATTCACAGCAATATGAGGAAGGTCACAAATACATATTCTGGTGTTATGGGTCATTTGTGAAATTAAGACGGTTAACAATCTCAAATCGGTCCATGTGTCCTTGATTGGTCCTTTATCCATCGTTGATCAAACTTATCTGCAGAGGCATTCTCAACCTTATTGCTGGGTTTCAGATGACTTGGCACCAACGTTACCCAATGCAGATGGAGGGCAGGAAGTAAATGCAGCCCGTTTACTTCTGTTGATCCAGCATCAAAATGTCTGAATCAACAGACATGTTTGGTTGTCCCAACTATTTTGCTCACTCTAATATCTCCCAACTATTAGAGAGGAAGATAAATGTTATTTTTGTGTTTTGAAGATCTGTAGATCGCAGCAAGGTAGTTCATTTAAAAAAAGTAAATGAACTACTGCTATAAAATGACACCATGTGCCTGGACAATACTACATAATACTGCCTGGTATTAAAAAAAATTGCCTCAGTCACATTTACTTTAAAGTGGTTGTGTCCAAACTTTTTGCCACATGGGCTAAATTTGTTGGTTGAAATGTTTTTGTGGGGGACAGTTTTTCATACCCAAAGTGCAAAAACATGAAAAAACATTTAGGTTAACTGATCTCTCTAAATTTTACTTTGTGTAGCTTAGTTTGTATGGATGTATGTATTTGTGTTAGCCTGTGATGGACTGCTGACCTGTCCAGGGTGTACCCAATGACCACTGGAGATAGACCGCTTGATCAGAACAAAAGGGGTTTAAACTGTTCTTTCAACAAGAAACAAATCTAAGTCACTCAGTCTTTGAATAAACGTGCAGTATTTTGGCAAGTGGAATGAACAGAAGCACCCAAATCCGCTCTTCTATGCAAGATGCTGGAGGATTGTGGTGTTTTTTTTAAATTCAACTGAAAAAATAACATAACTGACAAAAAATAAACTTTGGCTTGTATTTAACAATTTACATTTTAAAAATGGATACATTTTCTGTGAATTTATCACCCTGAAAGTGATCTGTATCAAATGCCTGTGCTGCAGGGCCAAATATGTAATATTCTTCAATGAAGTTGTGGAAGCACAAAAAGTCCTTCAAAGGCACAAACATGAAGGATTCTAAAGTGTGAACTGGTTGTTTAAATGTTATCTTTCAGCTTTTTCAACAACTTGAAATGAGATTGGTGAGTATTGCTCTGTTCTGTTTCTTTTAGCCTACAGACACACAAAATGTGTATAAAAATGGTGTCAATGTCTTATCCTGTCTAGAGCTCAAGCCTTAATAGACCTCCATTTATTACTGTTAAACATTTGCTGAAATAAATTGCCTCATTAAAAAAAATCACCCAGATCAGTCTTAAACAGTTTCCTAGACCGTCCAGGGTCAATAAGGGACACTTACTACACTGGCAACAGGTTGATTAATCAAATTCTAGTCAATTGTCTTGTATAATCTGTCAACTTTGTTCATTAAACCATAGCCTATAGCCTCTTTATAAATGTCTGTCGGTAAAGGAAATTAATTGCAAAAGGATTCTTTGATTCTGTGAAACTGGCCACAGACGGCGAGTCAGGGTCCCCCACGGACAGCAGAGGAATATGGAAGCTACTCGGAAAATGAAAAATGACGACAGACACTCCTGTCACTTAATCAAAGTGAAACCCCAGCAGGGAGAGCGAGCCGCCTCCGGTGGGGGTGCGGAGTCCCAGGACTCATGTCCCGGGAACAAAAGGCGGTTTTAAATGGGCCTACATTGACAAAGTAACTCATCTCAGCTCAGTACCAGCGAGGATGGCGCCGGTCCCTGAGGAGGTGTTGACCGCAGGCTGCGTCTTCTTGGGTGGCGCTTAACAACGGCATCCATCTCTGTAACATCATGCAGCAGAAACAAGGAATCTTCATCACTGCTGGGCTGACTCCAGCATTCCTCCTGAAAAAAGCCAGAGGGAGGAAACAATGCTGTGGAACATAACTAGCTGCATTTCCATTACAAATGTGCGTAAATCTTTGTCTAATTTCCGCAATGTCGAAAACACAATTTTACAATTGCAGTGTTACCATTAAACAATAGATGAAATTAAAAATAAAAAGTGTTTCCATTGCAGCTTAGCAAAATACATCTACTGAAAAACCATCCTAGTGCAAAAACTGTTTTATTGAAATTTCAGGGTTTCCATTCATTCCAATTGTACAAATTGAAATTACAAAACTGCTCTGTAGTGGGTGGATGATGGTGCTGCATGTTTTTTAATAACTTACAGTGTGAACAAACTTTTTTAATTGTGTTTGTGTAATAGAAACAACACTATTGTGAAATTCTAGTATTTTCAACATTAGCGGATCATCAACAGTTTTGCGGACATTTGTAATGGAAATGCAGCTACTAATGCAGCTAGTTTCAACTATTCAATTCTAAGAATTTCCGCTCATTTGGAAATTGAGCGGAAAGGTTTTCTTTAAAAGTGAGGAAATATAGAAGGTAAGACAGAAACATCCATGGTTGAGCTGGTCAGTGTGTCTTTGTGGGCCGTCCGTTACCCTATCTGGCAGCTGCCTTCACCCCCGGGTGCTCTTATCTCTCAAATGCCTCGCTTGTAGCTCTCATCTATCTGCCTGACATGTGCTTCCATGTTTGTTTTCTCTCGCCTGTTAGACACGGCCAATGATATTGAGCTGTGTCGGCGGCGCTTCTCCGTTCGCGCCAGATGAATCAATCACCCGGGGTGCTCCACTCCCCTGTTTAGTGCAGACAGAGTCTTTCCCACTTCAATCACTGCTTGTTCTTTAGGAAAGGGTTAGTGCTTTTCTTGCTATTTATTAGGTAAAGAATGGCTCCTTTAAAATGGCTCTGTCTTCTGCACATTCAGAGTGCTGAGTGGCATGGAGGAATGAGTAAAGCTAAGTGTGTGTAAAACCATCTGCAGCAGCTTCTTTTGTTTATTTAAACACAACCTGGAGATGCAGCCTGCATGGTGAACAAAACCACATATTCGCAGGATGGGGCCTAATTAAGCATGTTGTATGAACATGGTAGAGTAAGTGATCCCAATGGCATCCACATGGGATGCTATAGCTAACTTTGAAGGACCCAAAGTTCAAAGTTTTGGTATCTGTGAGGCGTTTAGAAATGAGCCCGGATGAAAACATCTGTCTATTTGGCTGAGAGATTTCCTACCTACACAGTAAAATGAGTAGTGTCAAAACACTAAGAGTCAATTTCAACATTGACCCCGGGAGCATGTGCTCCCACCCTGTACAGTGTTAAAGTTACACTGCTCTCGGTGTTACTCTTCAAGTGTTATTCTAATAAATATCCAATAGTGTAGGAGGACAAGCTACTGGAATGTAGCTACAGCAGTCTGACAGAACGACCCAACACCAGCAGGAAAAGTGGGTGGTGCTTATTGCCCAGGGACACAAATGAGAGCAGCCAGACCAGGAATCAAACCTGCAATACACTGATTGAAGGGTGAACTCCTGTTACTATCATCCCCTGAAAAATAAACTATTTCTGTGCTGAACTTATTTCTGTGAAATTATGTGCTAAGCTTCATAAGACATGGAAGATGTTTATAGTCCTACAAATATTTATCTTAAATATTTGAAGTATAGCTTTAGCTGCATATCTGAGAAATATTTAAAGTAAATATTTTAAGTTAGACAATTTCAATAAATGTATATTCCGATAACATTTTGATATTATTAATAATGACATAAATAATGTCAACCCTGTAAACATAAAAATAACTTATATTTGTACTTTTATAATACAAATAGTTGTTCTCTAACAAACATTTGGTAGCATACCCAGATGGTGCTGAGGGATTCAAAACTAATGGAATTACATGGATGTCACTGGACCAGCACCTGTTATTTCAGACGGCCCACTACTCCCAGTTGAGTCTTCCAGCAGTTCCTCCAGTCCTAGCCGCACAGATACTGAGCAAAAGTGGCACAAATGGAGGACAATAGTGACTACAAATAAATGACCCTTTCATTCTATGAATTTTAATTAAATTTTTACAGAAATTTGGTGTTTTTTGTATGCAAAGCATAAACTCTGGCCCAATAAAAGACATGGTCATCCTATCAGCAAGACCAAAAGACAGGAAAACTTTCAAAGGAATTAGATGAGTTTTAATGTAAATACTACAAACACATTTACAATCACAAAGAAGCAAATACAAGTTTTACACATATATGTAATTTCAATGTCGTATGCACAGGGCTATGAATTGTTTTAATAAAACCTCCACTTGAGTTTTGAGTAAATATGTTTTCTTATTTATCTTAAATGCAAAATGTGTCTTTTTTTTTTTTTTTTTTTTTTTACATATTTGGCTAGATTACTACTTTGAGTGTGTTCTTTCAGCACAGTTTTTGAGTCTGTATCCAGTTATGATTAATTACTAAATTAGTTGACAATTATTTAAATAATCAGTTCATCACAATTACTCCTATTAACTGTTTCAGCCTATGCTGCATATAGCCCACTTTAGCACATACTTCCTCATAAAGGCAGCTTACATCTTGATTCACAAAAATATAATAAATATACATCATTTATATCTCAGGAAACTAAATGTTAAAGTAAAACAGTTCTGGTATCACAATAATTGACGCTGCTGCCTTTGGTATTGGAAGAGCACTCGGTTGTGTGTTAAACATAATTTATATAATCTGTAATGAACACTTTATTTTGCGTTTGCATAAAACTCATGTAAGAGTTGTTTAAAATAATTTCATATTTTGTAACACAGATGAGTACTAAAACACAGTCTCACCTTGTGAAGAATCTGATGTCCATGTCGGAAAAAGAACGGTGCCGAGTCGCTGCCTCAGCGTAAGGCTCCAGCTGTTCCTGTAGCTGGCGGATTTCCTCCTGGAGAGCATTGTTTTCCTCAAACACCAAATCCACAAAGGGTCTGAAGCCGAGGCATAATCATGTTCCAGACATTAGTTGATGGGTTAGCCTCCTCCTCACTGTCTGGCGGTGGTCTTTGCCTTCTCTCCCAAACCCCTGGTCGTGGAAGGGAGAAAATATTCCACTCGCACAAAGCAGGCTCAGTTCCTTTTTCAGACGCAGGCTCTCTGATGTGATCAGGTTTGAAATGCCGGTGTTACAAACCCGAGTGTGAGCTCTGATGGCTAAGTTAGCTCTCCGGATTGCCACGATCCATTGTCTTCTTAACTCCTAATCAACAGAAAAGTTGAAAAAATAAATATATTTGAGAGCACTGCTATTCACCGGTCAAACAAAAACAAAAAACATTATGCCCAAAAACAGAAGAGGGGGAAGCGTTGGCTGACTTAACCAAATGAAGTCAGCCAATGAATACACAATAAGGATCTATTTCAAATGACTTATGAATGAAATGACAACTATGCTAAATACTTTCACAGTGAAATATAACCCTCTAATATCTAAACTATAACAAAAAATTTGTAGGAAATTCAAATTCTAAAGTTCTTTATTAGTAGAGTCCAAAATTCATCAAGTCTGACATAACATTGCATGAAGCTGATGAAATTCTAGATTGGATACATTTGGTATTGGCAGGACAAAGCTTTACAAACACACATCAAATGTAAGTTATTATGAATTTCTTGTGTGAAGCATATAAAGTCCGAAGTATGTTAAGTTACAACATTACATTTTTGCTGCATTAAACCAAGTATGCATAGTAATAAAATATGAAAGAATTTAACAAAAATAACTTTCTTTACAAGAACAGAACTAATTCATGAAGATGTGAAGCTGCATATGGTTTTGTATCTAGCTAATGAAGCCTTGGTGCGTCTGAATGATTAGCAGGGTTTTTTTTTTTTGCAAGGACTCTTCTCTAACACAGTCCCACTACTACAGCTGCTGCTGCTCCCAGATGGTTCCTCTGCCTCCGCTGCAGCGTCACTCATCGGCGAACAACGTCTCTCCTGCTCCTTTGGAGCAGGAATCTGCAGAGATCCTCAGCTCCTCCGCCATCTGTCTCCCCAGCTCCTGGATCAGCTGCCTGCAGCCCTGTGAGTCTGAACTCACAGCGCCCGCTTTCCTGTTTACCGATGGTGAGAGCGCACTGGAGGATAAGTGGGGGATGGGAGAGGAGGGGGAGGAGTTGGGCTGCGAGGGGCTGTCTTTACATGTTTCTCCTCCTCCCTGCTTGGAGTCAGAGCAGCCCTGTTCTTCAGCTTCAGACTCTTCGCTCTCGCTGGATGAATCACTGCTGCTGCTCTCTGTAGAAGCTTGTTCTTCTTCCTCCACCACCATCCTTGCCGCACTCTCAAGTTCATCAAGCTCCAGCTCCAAATCTTTCTTCTGAAGCGGGGTGTGTTGCAGCATGCTGGCCAACTCCAACATCTTCTTGGAACTGAGATTACCAAGAAAAAGAGAAAAAGTTATAAAAGGAGCGTTTCTGCATTGATAACTCAGATTGAGAAGAGAAAGAGACATCAAGCTACAAACTGATCGGTATTGCCGCCTCACTCGAAAAGAGGCATGGCGGCTGTCTTATCGACCGGCTTGGCGCACTAAAGACATAGCCACAGGATAACCATCTACAAATCTAATACTCATTAAGCAAATCCCATTCTCGTATGAATGCTAAGTAGCCTGTGATTTGCAGAGGCGGTGGGGGCTCAATGAAATATGGAAATATGAATGTTTAACAATGTAAGATGATGAGCTTTGCTGATACAAGGAGGCTCAGGACCTTTTGTTCCCCAAACCGCTGTTTTCTCGGCGAGAGGTGATAAGAGACTGCAAGGGATTACACAGAGAGGCAGATCAACCCTGCCCCCCAACTCATCCTGCTCTGAAAAACACGTACACACATGTACCTCTGCGTACGGGGAGGTTAAAGCAGATGTTCGGGGTTGTGAACAGAAAGAGACGGAACCAATCAGACTGGAGTTATGGAGGCTGATGGAATCACTTCATACTTTACAAGATGCAATTCTCATATTTCACAGTTTGGCGTTTGAGACAGTATTCACACAACTTGGACTGTTTAACATTTTTCTCATGCTACCATCACAAGTGTTGGTATATTTTATTTGTATTTTTGTGTGACAGAGCAAAATCACACCTCCCCAAAGGAACCAGACTTTTTAGGCAAGTAATCTGCAGACAGATTACAGTGGACTACACAGAGCTGGTGTGAATAAACCCTAATCAATCAAAGAAGAGCTTGTTGTAGTGTGTGCTTTCTGAGAATGCAGCTGGGATTGAGGAACAGAGGAGATGTGGCTTAGAACTCACTGGATGCACATGCATGAGATACATGTGTGGGAGATTTCCTCTTCATCTGACAATACAACTGATTCTTTAAATACAAGGAGAAATGTTGGGTGCCATCCTCAGAATGTGTCTACATCACACTGCTGATTGATGTATTTCTCAGATCAAATACATAGAGTTTTCTATCCGATGGAAAATTGGGTCCAATGATGTAATCAGCAACTGCAACACATTAAAGTTAATAGTGTTTTGTAAATGATTCCCTCAGACTGCATCTTGGCTTGTCAGACCAAGACATACCTGGGGTCACATATGCATCAATCTTCAGGGTTGTATTTATAAAACCATTTAAAGCTAAATCAGCTAAACATCCACTTTCCAATAATGACATCTATCACACAGAATACCAACAAAACACATTGTGGTTGTGAGTGTGTGAAAACCTTGTGGAAGATCTATCACTGGCTCTCCTGAGTGTGTAATATGTGGCAGATAGAAAAAGGACAACCAACAATGATCGAAACAAGCCATTAGTCTGAATAGATCCTGTGGAATGAAAGATTGCAATTTGTCCCCTGGTGCAGTTAGCACATGTGTGCCGCCCCCATTGCCGTGGTGATTACTGAATGGGAGACCTCTGTGGATCACCACCATTCAGGATGTGTCCATTCAAGATTGGAGAAAGTGTGCGAGAGCAGAGCTGGTGTGTGTATTTGTGTATATGGAGGGGCCAGTGTTCTTCCATTCATATGCACACACACTCTACCTCTCTTGCCCTCTCTGGCCCAATTAAACCACTGTTGAGCGCTGGGGTGGCTCCTCATTTTGATGCAGTCCTAATGAGAGCCCTGTTCTGGCGAATGGAGTTTGTGGAGGCTGCACATTCATTTAAGACCCAAGGAGGGGCTGTGTAAGCAGATCTTATTCCATCTCTATCTATTGCACACACATTCAATTTTGAAGTGTGAGAAAGGAGAAAAAAAACAAACAGGCAATGGGGGGCTGTGGGCCGGAACACTCTTTGTTCTTGCACACACTAACACTTTGCAATTTGGATGTGTACAAGCTCATGACAGAGTTCTAGAAGAGTATTTGAGCCATTCCAATTTCTATTGGTGTATATGCAGATGATATGCTTAAGATTTCAGTCCTCAGGCATACTTCATTTCATTCAGTCCATGTGTCCTCGAAGCAGACTTATAGCGGATGTCTGCTGCACAGGTCTGCGCAGAGGTACATTTTTATGACTGCATACGTAATAAACTGCCTGACAAGAAAAAGTGTTGACATCGAACACTTTTGTATGCAACACCGAGGTGATAATGTTGACAGCTGGAGCAACCAGTTACAAGAATGTGCAGCATGACTGTCCTCCTGTGCTGCACAAACAGGTGTGTGATGGCTAACCTGCTGGAAAAGAAATGGGGCCAGGCACCCAAGTAGCTCATCAAACTTTCTAGAATCCATTCGGATTGTGGGGAATTTGTCATGAGAATTGTAAGAAATTAGTTCACACAAAAATTAAATCTCAACTGTCTGACAGTGCGCATGGAATCTGCACAGCTCACAGAATTCACACAGTGCACTTGAGTAACATCGTCAAACATCACACAAAAAGTCTGAAATGTACTCATATTGGAAATCACTAATTATAATACAATAATTGTTGGAAAATATATTCCAAGTGTTTTGAACTTGCATTTTCCATGCTAATGTAACTTTTTTTCTTTAAAGGTTTTGTTGGCTCTAGTGGCCTTTATTGGAAAGTAATTTGATAGGAAACAGGGTAATGAGAGAGGGGAAAGACATGCGGAAAATGTCGACAGGCCGGGAATCGAGCCTGCGACCACCGCCACGAGGACTAAGGCCTCAATACGTCGATCGTGCTTTTCCCCTGTGCCACCACAGCACCCCCATGCAAATGTAACTTTTAGCTAGCTGTATAGTTTCACAGAAGCAGATGTTCACAGACATGACACTGTCCAAAATACTAAAGGTCGCAGAGTGATGGAAAAACAGGTGAGAAAGAGGTAAGGGTTTTGTCGCCACAATATTTACTAATATCGCCATGAGAAGATTTTGTCAGCCCTACCTTTCTGTAGCACAAAAATGGAACACTTCCATGCATTCTTTTAATGTTACTTCATTCATTACATATATTTGTAAATTTTCAATTTAATCTTAGTAGTAGGTCAAAGATGGCTCCTAACATCTTACACTGCTGCTTTCTGTTTACACTGAACTCGTCTGACATGCATTGAAATCTCATTTCAAACAGATGCCCAAAAAACAGGTTTCCCTCGTCTTTTTCATGTCAACATTTTTAAAATTCTAATTATAATTGTCCTTTGGAGGACAGGTATTTCTTCAATAATCAGGATTCAGTGTAAAATATACAAAAAAAAAAACAAAAAGAAATTCGAGGAATGAAAGAATTGACAAATGGAACAACAGATGGATGTCATATGGACAAACAGGTGGATGAGTAGGAGAACGATAGAAACACCGTACAATTCATTTGCAACTTTACTGCCCACCATATCTGGAATTTTCTAGACAACCTGGGTATCAACTGATAAAAACACTAGGAATGCCAACAGTAGGACAGAAAAACACTCCACCTCCAGTTCCTTAGCTGTCTGAAGAACTGATTCACAACATGCGTAAATAAAAATCCCTCCATTCTCTGGGGACGGAGAAAAATCCCTGCATCCGAGAATTTTAAACCCCTGTCGTGTAGGATTGTGCTTTCAAAGAGCCAACGGGAGCGGGAGGATACACTGATATATAATGGTAAACTTTGCTGATGAGGACGACGACTGAAGGAGCCAATAAAATTTCTGTTTAGGTAGCTGGCACTAAGAAGCCTTTGTGGGAGCATCCTGCAGTGACGCTGGGCCAGAGGGGCCTCCTGCAGTAGAGCCACTTCAGTCATGGCCCTGTATTCTCTTTCCCCCCGTGGGAAGTCATTATTGAGATAGCAATGGAGAAGGGGGGCGCTTGTTTTCGCTCCCCTCCCTCACTCTGTGGTGGGAGAAGCTCTGTTTGCGGTGGATACAAAGGCTCCGTCCGGAAGGAGGGAGGGATAATGTTGTACACAATCTGGTCATTACCACACTGCTGTTGTGGCTTACCTTCATTAAACTGTGGAAGGGAGACTTTTTTTTATTTCTCCAAGGTTGGAAAACTTCTGCTGAGACAAAGATGCCTCCATTTGCCAAAGTATTTGGAGAAGACTGAGCAGAGAGAGCATCTCTGCGTATATGCACCGCTTGTGTCTGTGAAGCCAAGTTAAATTACAGTCTTGGGTTTCTCTCATCCAGCTCATGTTTGCTCAGAGAGTGGCTCATTCAGTGAGCCCATGGTCTTGAAAAACATGTCAGATAAAGCTTGTCCTCAGATGTAGAAATCTGGGTAATAAAAGCGCTGGAATCCCTTGAGAGTCTTGTGAAGGCTTCATTCACTAGCTCAAGGAAGTGGGGGGGAGGGATAAAAGCTGACAACTAGGAGATGCAATTCTTCAGTGTGACTAAACACCGGAATGGCCCCCCCAGACGCTGATAAGTATCGCAGATATAACAAACACAGATGACTTTATCCAATAAGACATTGTTCGAGTTTGGTCTCACAGCAGCCTAAAAAAGGCTTTACTGTAGCTTTGAGACAATGAGACAGGGATCAATCAACTGTCTGATGCCAGTCTGGGGTGGTGTTATGTGGAAGGATAACGGATTTGACTTTGGGAATCATTCTTGTTCAACATAATTTTAAAGCTTGACATGTTTGGAGCGTGCTGTGGTGGCGTAGGGGTTTAGCACAACCCACGTATAAAGGCCTTAGTCCTCAATGTGGCCAGACAGAGGTTCCTCCTTAATGGAGGATCCTCCAAGATCGTCCATTAAGATCTTGGAGGAGACTAAGTTTCCACACTGTTTTCCTGTCGTATAAAAAAAACTAAAGGAAAGAAAAGCATGCCAGCAGGGAATGAAACGTTTACACATTATGTCTGGTTTACCAAACAACAATGATACACCACACCAGCTGTTTCTGGTATGAGTCAGCAGAGTAAACAGCAAACTTCTCAAGTGACACAACTCTTCCTATTGTTTAATGACAGCCAAATTTGCCTTAAGCTCATTCTGTACCAGCCAAATTTAAAGGTACCCCTGGTTTAAATGAATTCACCATTTATTGCAGTGGCATAATCTCACACTGAAAGATTCAAACTTCTCTTTAAGAATATTTACTTTATGAGTGGACACTACCAAGTTACAAAATTATTTTTTTCTAAACCAAAATTAGCACTGGCACCTCTGATTTGAGTACTTTTATGTATGCTACTGCTCAACCTGCCAACAGGTTGGTGCTTAGTCTTCTCCTAAAACAGTCTCTCAAACTGTGGTCCCTGGACCACTAGTGGTCCACGGGCGCCCCTAGTGGTCCGCGAGGTACTGCATGTACACAACCGTTTATTTGCCGTGATGCGAGCTCAAAGTGCAACACTGTAGGGTTGTATTAAAAATAATGATGGAAAACTGGCTTAAAACCGGGTTATTCTAAAGAAAATCTGCGGAGAAGCTAGCACAAAGGAGTCACGTGGGACCGCCGAGGAAGATGGCAGCACTCTAAGAGAGCTCTGGAAACCAACATTTTCTTTCACATTTATTTGGACTATACACCTCTCAATTTACCCAGATATAAATACATCTGACACGCTAAATCCTAAAGTCTTTTTAAGAAGCCAGATATTCATAATGTACCGACGAAATGTCAAGCAACAACAAAGCTAACTTTTTCAAAGGTGCGGCAACGAGAAGCCCCACGCATGAAAGCACTTCTGCTAACCCGCTGACAGACTTAAGCTGCACTATAGAGAAACATACCGACTCCAACTTCATGGAAGAAATATGGAAAATGAGTGCAACACTACAAGTTGTGGCGGCAGATGTCGTCTCGATTAAAGAAACAACTAAAGAGCTTAAAGACTCCGTGGAAAATATTCCAATTTGGCTGGGCGAGGTTGAACAGCAGGTGTCCGACATTGAGGATGCAAGAGCTTAGATGGAGAAATGTGTGAAGATATGTGACAAGAAACTGGCGACTCTCTGGGAAAGAGTCGAGGACCTGGAGAACCGGAGTCGGAGGAACAATGTGAGAATGGTGGGACTGAAAGAAGACAAAGTTGAAAGAGGAGACGTGCGTCAGTATGTGGAAAGGATCATTGCTCAAGGGTTCGGCCTCGCAGGCAGCGAGTTTGAAGTTGAGCGGGCCCATCATTCACTGGCGCCCAAGCCTGATGTCAATAAACCACTTCGAACCATCCTGATACGGTTTTTGAACTCATCGGCTCAGGACAAGGTGCGGCGGATGGCCAAAGAAAAGCGTGGGCTGGAGTGGGAAGGCTGCAAATTATCTTTTTTTGAGGACCTGTCGAAGGAGCTTGTGGAGAAAAGGAGAGCCTTCAACTCTGTAAAGAAATGCCTCCGGGAAATGGAGGTGATACACCGGCTGCTGTTTCCAGCAACGCTCATCTTCACCTGGAAGGGAGAAAGGAAGACTTTCCGGGACAATTCAGAGGCTGAAAGCTTCCTGCAACAAGCTAAATGAAAAACACGCCTTACCATTTGAGGTGTATATTTATCAAAACATTATGCAAAATTTACATCGGTTATGTGCTTCGGAGTTCGGATGGTTGTGTTGCCCAAGGACAATTTTCAACGCGTCTCACGAACCAAGTTTAAATAGAGCAGTTAAGAAAAGGATTGGCAGCATGTTCTGTGTCGCTTCGCTTAGTTCTATGTTATATTTCTTTTCTTTTTTTATGCACCAGGTCAGTGTACTTAAGTTTGCAAATGTTGTCAGTATTAGTTAATATGCTGATGTGTATTTACCTTGTTAAGTGGCAGATCAAATCACGCAAAGTATACCAAGTAGCAAAAGTTGTCTAAGGGATATATTAACATAATATTGTGGAATATTAATGGATGTGGGCACCCAATTAAAAGACAAAAAGTTTTGACTTATCTAAAATCCAAGGGCGCTGATATTGCATTCATCCAGGAATCACATATAATTGGAGATGAAGAAGCTGCTAAGTTCAAAAGAGGCTGGGTAGGTAAAGTGTACCACAGCTCATTTTCAAGCAAACGAAATGGTGTAATGATTCTTGTTAATAAAAACATAAGTTTTGTTATGCTTAAACAACATAATGATAAGGAAGGGCGCTTCATATGTGTTGAAGCCTTGCTGAACGGAATTAGGACTGTCCTTTGCAACATTTATGCTCCTAATCAGGAAGAACCTGACTTTTTTCATGAAATTAATAGCATAATAGGAAACACTGAGGGCCATATTATTCTGGGAGGCGATTTCAACCAGGTGATGGACGGATTTATTGACAAAAGTACGCCAAGGGAGAAATCAGCACCTAAGGACAGGGCTGCGATCCAAATGTTAGCACAGGACTGGAATCTGGTTGATATATGGAGACTGATAAACCCACGAGACAGATAATATACTTTGTACTCTCACAGTCATAAGATATATTCTAGAATTCACTTTTTCTTAATATCTAGTAATCTAGGGGAGTCCATAATGGGCTGTGAAATAGGAACAATTATTATAAGTGACCATGGCATAGTGGAGTTACATATAGACTTCAATGTGGAAAAAGAAAGAAGAGGACGTTGGAGACTTAATACTATGCTACTTCAAGATGAGGCATTTAGTAACTCTATTTTGCAGGATCTTTTCTCCAAGTAAGTAAGGGGTTCCACAGATAATATGGCCTCGGTTTGGGAAGCCTCGAAAGCATACATACGGGGGAAATTCATTGCATATGCACAAAAAAGTTGGAAAAAGAAATTTGTTTGTTAGAGAAAGAAATAGCACAGAATTACTCAAATCATCTATATCAAACGCAATGTAATCTTAAATATCAGTTACATGAACTATATAATAAAAAAGCTGAATATGCCTTAAGACAAAATGTCATGAAGGTGGAGAAAAAAGTGGCAAATTATTAGCGAGACAACTTAAACAACAAGATAATTCTAATAACATTCCACAAATTAAAAAAGATGGTAAAACATTTACTGCAGCCAAAGAAATAAATAGGATCTTTGAAGAGTTTTATAAAAACCTCTACACATCTACTAATAAACCTGACACGGAAGAAATTAATGCTTTTTTCTCACCAATGAAGTTACCCACCACCTCCAATGAGCAAAGAGAAAAATTAGATTCTCCTATCACTCTGGAAGAAATCAAAGCTACAATCTTGTCTATGACACCTGTAAAATCGCCGGGCCTGGATGGCTTTCCAGTTGAATATTATAAGAAATATATTGATACCATTGCCCCAATATTACATGATGTATATAGAGAAGCCTTTGAGTCTGGCTCTCTACCTGGCACTTTCAATGAGGCTCTGATATCACTTATTCCTAAAAAAGACAGAGATGTTTCAGATCCATCTAACTTCAGACCCATTAGTCTCATAGAAGTAGACTGCAAAATATTAACAAAAACACTAGCATCGCAGTTAGAAAAAGTACTTCCGGATATCATAAATGAAGATCAGGCAGGCTTTATTCTTTATGAAGAACAGATCTTCAGTCGACAATATGAGAACGCTTACTCATCTAATACATTTGAATAATTCTAATCCAATCCCTGTTGTGGCGTTCTCTTTAGGTGCTGAGAAAGCCTTTGACCGCGTGGAGTGGGGCTTTCTTTAAACAACACTTCTACAATTTGGATTTGGATCTATGTTTTGCAGATGTGTTGAAATATATTCTAAACCAAAAGGAGCAATTATGAGGAGTGGTCAGTTATCTGAATTTTTTCATCTTTCCAGAGGGACAAGACAAGGTTGTGCCTTGTCCCCATTGCTTTTCACGCTGGTTGTGGAACCATTAGTAGTAGCGATAAGAGTCAACCCAAGAATTAAAGGAATTCATGCAGGAGGAAAAGAGCACAAGTTGCTTATGTATGCGGATGACATCTTAGCTGTTATGGCAGATCCAATTGTCTCTGTCCCAGCTCTATTACAGTGTGCTGAATCATATTCAAACTTTTCAGGATACAAGATTAACTGGAACAAATCTGAGTGTATGCCAATATCCCAAACGTGTCACTCAAATGATATTACACAATGTGGAGACGGTGGTGGAACAGAGGACACTGTCTAAACTCAGTTTAGTCCTAGAGAACACCAGCCATCCACTGTACCCCTTCTTCTCCAACCAGAGGACCTCCCTCAGTGACAGGTTCCTCTCACTGGGTTGTTCAACAGAGAGGATCAAAAACTCATTTGTCCCACGGGCCATTAGGCTTTATAATGCTGCAATTTGTGGGAGGGGTAAAGGGAGGGAGACGGGGTAATTAGTATTTTCTTATACCTTCTTATGGATATTTTCCAGTTGTATGACCTGAAACGCTGTGTGGATGTGAATTAATGTGTGAGTAACTGACAACCTCAATTTCCCTATGGAATTAATAATAAAGTTTAACTTGTTTAACCATTCAAATACAGAGGAAATAATGTTACTGAATATGGAACCGCTTCTTCAGAAAATAAAAACTCATCTTAATAAATGGGCAAAATTTAAACTTTCTTTATGGGGAAAGGTGAATGTAATAAAAATGGTGATAGCCCCATTATTCAATTATGTGTCCATGATGGTGCCTGTTGACATCCCACCCCAGGCTTACAAACAGTATGAGACTTATGTTAAGGACTTCCTTTGGGACAAGAAGAAACCTAGAATTAGCATTAAGAAAATGTGGTGTGCAAGGGACGTAGGGGGCATGGCCATCCCTAACGTAAGGCTGTGTAATCTCGCATTTGAGATGTCTAGGTTGTCTAAATATTTTGAAAAGGGAGAAACAAAGCTGAGTAGGATGAATATTGAAGAAGAATTAGTGAAACCTTTCAGATCAATAGATATCCTTTCCCAAGGTAAAACAGATAATAGACAACCTCTTTCCACAAATCCAATATTAGCACATTCCAAATTAGTATGGAAGGAGATGCATAAAATATGTAAGAGGTCAGATTTAAAACAGTTGTACTCTTCATTGTGGTTTAATCCACCCATCTGTATTGGAAGACAAACTGTTTACTAGGTACAATGGCTGGTGAAAGAAATACGTATTGTGGATGATTTATATACAGATGGGGTTTTTATGTCTTTTTCAGATATCATGTTGAAATATATTATAAAAAAAGATAGTTTTTGGAAATATTTACAAATTAGAGACTGCATTATTAAAGACAATTTCATACATAAGGATAATCCAATACAAGAATTTATGGGCTCAAGCAAAATCAAATATAAAGCATCCATATTTGATCAATTATTTAATAGCATGCAAAAGGATGTATGTAAAAGTCTGGGGATTGTCTGGCAGAGGGACCTTGGTTGCATTTTTAGTGATGAAGAATGGTTGAAAATACTTTCAAATAATGGGAAATATATTAAAGAATCGAGAGGGAAATTTACGCACTATAAGAGATGGTACATAGATTTTATTTCACTCCATCCAGGCTTCATAGAATGGGCCTGCTCGCCCATTCTATGGACGAGCAGGCCCATTCTATGCTGGAAATGCAAAACGGAATCAGGAACTTTTATACATGCGATATGGGAATGTAAATGCATTTCCCCATTCTGGAAAGCAGTATTACAACACATTGGAAAGTGGATAGGTGTGGGGATACCCATGTCACCAAGACTCTGCTTACTGGGGGATCAAACAGTGATGCCTAATATGTCAAAACACCAAAACACCGTGGTGCAGGTGGGGACAGTCACGGCTGCCAGAATAATCCTCAGACTTTGGAAATCTTCAACTGTTCCGAATGTTAAAAGCTGGCTGGGATTATTGTTGGAAATAGTGTCATATGAACAAATGCTGGCTAAGCTAAATAATGACATAGAAAACTTCAAGAAATCCTGGAACTATTTCCTTTTCTGCAATACTGGGACAAGTAAACTCCTTTGATGAACTGCTGTTTTGAAAATACTGTTTACTGTAAACTTCTGTTTACTATGGTTGTTTCTGCTAACATCAAGGATATTTGTATATGTCAATTTTCTGTGAAACTTTTATTGCTTTGATATGCGCTGATCTAGTTGCTTTGTTTTTTTTTTGTTTATGTTTTTGTTTTGTGAGGAGGTTGGGAGGGGTTAAATACATATGTTCTGAAAAATAATAAAAACATCCATCCATCCATCCATCCATCCATCCATCCATCCATCCATCCATCCATCCATCCATCCATCCATCCATCCATCGTCT
>CAEFZY010045497.1:0-11898 GCA_903066815.1 Brachyrhaphis roseni
AGACGTGTTACGTTACATTGAACTTGCGTCTTCCTCTACACATATATTCCACCTGTCTCACTCTTACCTTTTCTGCTTGAGCGCCCCTGGTGGCCGTTAGAGAAAAATGCACAAATAAGCTGCATCATTGTATAAGCCGCAGGGCTGAAAGCGTGAGACAAAAGTCGCGGCTTATAGTCCGGAAATTACGGTAATCTATTACGGTAATTTATTTCTGTCTTACAGCTAAATTAAACCTTAATCTACTCTGAATACAACTAAATGACATCCAGGGAGAACCAGTTGAATTTGTACAAAAGTTTACAAGAGATCAAAATAAGCTCCACAAAATTAAATGAAGACAAATGTCAGTAAACTGAAGCACAGTGTTATAGAAGAGACCATAAAGAAAGATGTTACTTTCATTTTGTGTTCAATGAAACATAAGTCCGAATGCCAACTTTTGTCTGATTATATACGATACATCTCATTGGCTGGATGTTTTCTGCTAGTAGAAGGTTCTTAATGTGCAATGCTGAAGATTAAAACAACTCTATCTCATATGCAGATTTATGAACTAATGCTGTGGGGGTTCAGGCTGATGTGGACCCCTGTCTCCTCAGGAGCCAATCAGGAAGTCTATTTTTAGCAGCTGCTAAAGCAGCCGTTTGGGCAGCAGATGGTAACTTAGAGGGAGTGGGGGGCAATTTACAGTAAACAGATTTTTTATCTTTGGCAGGTCATGGAGAGAGCTACAACAGTCTGGCAAGTTAATAAGAGCATTGGAACAAACTGTGGTAGGACAAGACGTAAGTGAGATAAAGTAATCTCAGCATGGCTCTAAAAAGCCCTGAAGCAACCAATTTGTTAAGTCTGGAGAGATGTGGGTCTTCTGATTTATAGAGCAGACTGAAAAACTCTCCAAAGTGTTCGGTTAACATACAGCGAAGATAGAAGGAAGGCTGTCAAACAGAATGTGAAGAACAGCAAACAGACTGATAGCTATTAGATATATATTTTGATCTGCAAAACATTTGTATCTTGTTTTTTGTTGTTTTTGTAGGCGTTATCTGAAGGAGAGTGCAGGTTATTGATTTGAGTTCTCCTCAGAGTTGAAAAATGTCACTTGGTATTAAAATGGAATAAATATTGAACATGATTTTAAGCAGAAAATGTCTTTGAAGGTTGACGTGCCATCCTGCCAGCAGAACAATGTCTGGATATTTCAGTTTAATAAAAAATTAATAAAAGTACAATTTTCTCATTTGTAAATCAGCTGCAGAAGCATTAGTCAGGAAGTATGTGTCAAATTTCAGATTTGTCTTATATGATGGTAGTAATGTTTTAATACAGGAAAATGTCTTCAATGTTTCCAAGTTCACACACAGAGCTTTGAAAAGTGTTTATACTGTCACAGATTTCTTCTTTGCTTTTTTCCTCCAACATTTTTTTTAGATCATCAGGCAAATTTTATTTATGAAACAATGAGAAGTAAAGTAAATATAAATGTTTCCAAATCATTATTTTATTGACTAAGGTAAAAAAAAAAAAAAAAAAAAAACAAATCCAACCTGAACTTGAGCTATGTGGAGATATATTTTTGGAAAGCTAAGTTCAATATCACTTACTACATCCAGACTTTATTACTGGCAGAACTATAGAATCCAAAAATACTCTTAATCAGAATGTGTGTGGCTCCAAGAAACAGGCAAGAATATTTTACAAAGCAACAAATCATGTCCTGATCTAAAGAAACTGAAGAGACTATGAAAAACAAAGGCAAGGTATATATCAATGTATAAACTGTATCAATCTGAAATGGTTACAAAGCCATCTTCTGGGTTTTATGAATCTATTGAACCACAACTGGAGAAAAAGTTGAACTGTGGCCTACTCCAAACCCGGCCTAAATCACTGCAACAACTCATCAAAAAGAAGATTCTACTGAAGGGTTTCAACTATCAAATATCAAATATTTTATTTGTATTAAGTTTGACATCAGACAACCCCATTTTGGATAGCTTTGTTTTTTTTAAATAAATAAATCATAATTTATTGTTTATGTTTACTAAGGTTATCAAAGACTGATTAAAATGATGATAATCAGAAATATTTAAATGTAACAAAAATGAGCTAATGTTTTTACAACACTAAGTTTCAGTCTTATGGTAACCTTAAAATAAAAAAACTGAATAAGAATCACTGTTCATGCTGCTGCACACAAATATTTCATGAGATCCCAACTGGCAGGGAGAATTCCTGATGTAATGTTACCTAAAAGATTTATATGGAAAAAGCAGAGAAATTGAAGACTGTCCAAAATCTGTTTGCTGTTTAGGATTTGCATGTAGATTTCTCAAAGAAAGGGGAATAAAGTCCAAAATTTAAAAAAACATTCAAAAACAAAAATACATACCAGACAAAGCCATCTTATTGTAATATATATATATATATATATACACATTACATACATATATATTTGTGTATATATATATATATATATATATATATATATAGAGAGAGAGAGAGAGAGAGAGAGAGAGTAGAGAACCCGAGCTAAGAGGAAGAAACACCACCCGCGGTGGGTGAGAAGGGAATTTTTATATATATCTTTTCCAGAGGATATAACCTTAATCAAAGTCTCTCATGTTGAATTTTAACATTTTAACTATGAAAGGAGAATCGTGTTGCCTCCTTTGTTGGGGAAGTTGGTTTAGTCGATGTAGACAGAGTGTGGCTGCGGCAGAAACAGGAGTGATGAAGTGTTCGGTGGCAGGAAGAGGAGAACATACGCGCCCCCCCAGGCGTGTCCTCTGACATGGACGCTTTATGTGACGGGTGGAAACGGGTGCTGACCCACAGCCATGAGCCTGTGCCCTGCCACACCGTCAGCAATACTGTTAGTGAGAACTTACTGAGCTTCTCCTCTAGTGGTGACTCCATCCAGACATTAATGATCACATTCATTTGTGTACACACAGGTTATCAGTCATTTGGCTCTCCTGCAGTTTATTTGGAGAGCCACAGTCTAATGCTATCAGCTAGTCTGGGCATCACATAAAGTTGTTACAACATTTTAATTACATCACATTATTTCATTCAGTGGATAGTGAATGTATTGTTGTTCACTTATGTTCCAGCTTGTTAGCTTTAAAGGATTCCCAACACATTCATTCAAAGTCCCAGTTTTAGTAGTTACCTGAAGACAGTTGTTAGTTTGCTTTAACTGTGAACGGAGGTTTAGGAAGTGCATATAGAGGGGAAAAAAGTATTCCACACACCACCAATCTTTCAAAACTTCCCACTGACAAAGAATGGAGGTCTATAATTTTCCTCATAGGTACACCACAACTGTGAGAGACAAGCTCTAACAAACTCCAGAAAAACATGGTATGATTTTTAAATAATTAACTTGCATTTTAATACATGAAAGAAGTATTTCATGCAGAAATAAGTCTGGCTCTCACACACCTGTTGTCTTTCTTTAACAAGTCCCACTGTCCTGCACTCACTATGTGAGTTAATTACACCTTTTAGAACTTAGTTAATGTATGAAAGACACCAGTTCACACACTCAATCAGACTCCAACTTCTCCATCACAGGGGAGACCAAAGAACTGTCAAAAACACGTCTGACCTTTTGACCTTCAGGGAACAACATCAGGGAACTGAGGTGTCCCTCAAAAATATGCTAGCCAATGATAGGAAGCTCTCAGAGGCCCCGACCCTTGTGGCTTTTTGTCAAAATGAGAAGCAAAAATTAGGTGGGAGCAAAAGCGAAACATACACAGTAAATAAGTTTCACAATAAAGTTTCGCAATAAAAGTCTTTGTTTTCCACAGTAAAAGTCTCGTTTGTCCAAAATGAATCTCCATTCAAACACCCACCCCCACCCCAACACACACACACACACACACACACACACACACACGTACAATCCACAATGGCAGCTAACAGGCTGCGTCTAACACTGAGGCCTTTATTCATCATTATGACTTCTATATTTTGTTTTCAAATGATAACTTTTGACTTTTTGTGTTTGTAAATTAAAAATTTTACTTCTGAAATACTTTTTTTCTCTGCTCAATTTTAGTTTTTTTTTTCTGTGTACTGTTATTGACCCTCATCAGATCCTATATTGTGCTTTTGAATTAGGAAACTTGCATTGTAAAGTTCTGCACTAAGTTCTTGTTTTGACAAGCACTGAAGAGTTTTGCTGTGTCATCATTTCCCTCTGGAAATCGAACAGATGAAAAGCATGACTGAAAACCCAGCGCTAACAACATTCATGTCCAGGATGAGTCAACATAACTCAGACTAACACTCCGGGCTCCACTGAGTATTTCTGAAAGAAACTCCTGATGGAGACTTTTGAAGGCCTTGTCGCTCGTTTAGAAATTAACCTAAGATGTTCTGCTGCCATCATCTTCATAACGAACATGCCAAATCCTCCTTTGTGAAAAATGACGAGCAGGAATGTTATCTTGAAAAAAAAGAAGAGGTTGAAGATTTTGTTGATGACCTAATCTTTATCCTTCATAAAACATGATAAAAAAAATGTCAATTTTAAGCCACAGATAACTTGGAAAGCAGATCATTTTCCATCATCCTCCCCCCTCTGCAGGGAGTTTTACTGGTTGAGGTATCGTGACGGTTACTGTCTATGGGCTGATAATTTTCTGAGGGGAGACAATTCTCAGTTAAGGCTCACTGGTGGGTGATGTCTGTATGAATTATACCTTCCATAAAGCTGTAATAGGAAGGACAATCAGCAGCTTGTATCTGTGCAGCCTTGCAGAGTATTTACCTTTTTATGTGGGTGTAAATCTGACATGATGTGCCAAGGACAAGCCTCTTCCTAGATATCCTGCCTTTTTATACTGGCTCAAAGGGCAATTTATAATGAAAACACTGATCAGAAACACAAAGACCTGGGTCAGTCAGTGCAGTCTTTGTCAGTCTGCGCTTAAGGATTTTTAAAGCAGTCAGAATTAGAGTTAATCAGGTCCAGCCTACATGTCTGGACCTACATGTTCCAGACATGTAGGTGTTCTTACGTTCAGCAGTGATGAAACCCAAAACAGATGCTGCCTTACTGATTGATTAATATGCAGCAATAGGGAGGAAACTGAATGGTGGATTGCAGATCTAAGAAGTGCAATGATTGCAGATGACTGCTGTCCTCTAATCAACACATTCATGTTTGTTTGTAGAGGAAACTGTACAAACAAAAAATCATTTGACAAACTTGGTTGTCAAATTATATTTTTTCTTCTATAATAAATGGGAAACAAACTTGTGCTGAACAGTTTAGACAAGACATAGGAAGAAGAGAGAAGAGGAAGACATTCAGCAATTGGTGAATGCCTTTTTTTCACCAGTCCATGTCCGGCCTGAAGGGGGGGCCCGCAGGGACCGGAGGGGGGTCAGAGCTGTGGCTGGTCACAGTAGTAGACCCATCAGAAGGATACTGACTTCCTGTGATTTCCTGTGTTTTTCCAGTTCAATAAAGCATTAAAAAGGTTTCTTGTTAATGATGGATTTAGCAGCTGGAAAGGAAGAGCTCTGCCAGGTTTTGGTGCTGGAAGAAAAAGTGCAGAGGGACAGCTGCATGGAACTGTACAGGGTTATGAGACTCTTTGCTGTTTATTTAAATCAGAAAAAATAATAAAATACACAATGATAGTTATGAAACCATATTGGTCAATTATTGACAGATTGATTTGTATAAATATTATGGATTCTGCTTCAGTTGAGTATCTAAAGTGAGTCAACATCTTTTTTATTTTAGCCTCGCTGTTTTTGAAGCACCATCTAGCTGAACTTTCCCTTTACCAAGGCTTGTCTTCATATTGTAACATTTTCAATTCAAAACCCTTTTTGCTTCTAAATTATTGAACAAATAATTTAATAAATAAAGAAATATTAGCTCAACAACAATATTTGTAGTTTTTAATCTGTTATTCAGGTTCTTCAATCATCAGATTGGATCAGTGTCATTCTGTCCATTCAGTTTCAGTAACTCCTGATAATTCATGAACGTCTTTAGAAACGTGGTCTGTGGAGACTACATTAGCATTAGCATCTTTGCTACTTAGCATTGAGATGCTATTTTAGGCTGGAATAGCTTTGCTGATAGACTAATTCATTTTAGCACAAGTTGATTACTCTTTTCAAGTAACCAATCAGATTGGTATTTGGTGGCAAAAATGAATCCCCATTGGGCCAAGAGAAGCAGCGTCATCATTACCATCACTGCTGCTATCTTGTGCTTCAGAGATACAGGCGTACCAGAAACACACAAATACAAAGGTTCTGGACTTTTGTATGTAAAAAAAAATAAAGTGATTAATTTTATTAAAATTTTTACATCGATTTTGTTCCTTACTTAACAAATGTTCTTTAACTCAAGTTTTCATGGTGAGATTATGCTGCCACAATAAATCTCATTTTTATTTCCTTCTGCACGTCTTTACCAGCCGGGGTTTCTGGAACATCATCAGCTGATCAGTAATAAGTTATGAAGATTTTAAAACTCTGAGATCATGGAACAGAGGCTTGTTAGTCCCTTAACACACAGTGTTAAGAGCTGAAAGCTGTACTTTGTTTTGGTTGAGTGTGCTGCAGCTGATGAGCCTCTGAGTGTCTCACAGCGAGTGTTTTAACAGCAGCAGCTGTCAGACGGTTGATGTTTGGGAACAGAAATCATTTCAGAGGCTAACAGCCTTTCAAATACGGAAAAGACATTCAGGTTTTTTCTTCAAACTTCTTTCCTTCTTTCTCCTTTGACCCAATATTAAACACAACATCAACATTGCAGGTTTATATTCTGATGAGGTTTAAAGGATTAGTAAGAGTGCTGACACGCTCACCGCTCTGTTCAGAAGGTGGGTACAGCGTTACCATTAACTGCTACTTGAAAATGCTTGTGAGGGGCAGAACATTTCCAGCTCTGCAGATAAAGCGGCTCATATAAAGCACGCAGAGGAATCTATAATAATCTTGCAGAGCCAGAGCCCATATCTTCAGCTCGGCACATATTTAAAGGTCACTGGTGGTTTTACAAGTGGAGGTAATGGTGTTCCTACATTTCCATGAATTGGCTGATCTGTCACTGAGGGCTTGTTTATGACTGGTCTGTTCCTCTCTGTGCTTCTTTCTTGCCACGGTGCTCATTTCAGCTGCCATAAAATACACAATTGCCCCAATTCATCATTGAATTAGTGGGATGCTGACAGTGCCCTCCAAGCTGTTGCCTGAACACTGATCCAGGTGCAGCCATGAGCGATTATTGCAGCATGTGATCAGCAGACGGCCTGCTGCAGTCCATTAGAGAGCTGAAGACTGTGAGCTTTCACTGGCGTTAACTTCCTGATGGGACGGAGAGCTGCTGCCACAGGTTTACATGTTATTAGCAGCAGAACAACACGACAGGTTGCTATGGTTATTGTCACATTTAAATTATTTCATTATTAGAAAATAAAATTTAGGGTGGCATTTCTTGAATTATTCCTTACTGCAGAGTTGAGGGAATAAACATTTTTAATACTAGCAGATTAGACTTGACTTGTTCAACTTGATCAATGCACATAAAACAATTTAGTTCAACTTTGAATATTCTAGCTACAACATGACAGAAACGTGTTAGCATCATGAACAGCTTCAGGTTGGTTGTGATGTTAACATCAAGTAGTTGAAGACATGAAGAAGCGTTGAAATGTGACGGCTGGGTTTTTAGGGTGGAAACCAGAACTGATGTTTGTCATCAGTTACAGGAGGAGATTTCAGCAGCTGGGGTTAAAACATGGCAGTTTAGCCGACTTATGAGCATTTCAGAGCGTTTATACTGTGAAACTGGATTAGAATCACTTCAAAATCAGAAAGTTTATAATATTCACAGACATTTAATAAAACCCCAGAGAAGTATCCAGTAGAACCATAAAGCACATGCAGCAGGACTTTGTTTCTTAAAAACTCACCAGTGCAGCTCTGTTTTTTTTTTCTAAACATAAATCATTCAAAATCCTTAATTATTAATGACACTAATAATATAAAATCTATTACACTTAGAGTTAACAGGAACCGTGAGCGATAGACAAGTTTAAACTGAGCTGACTAAATTATATTTTAGAAATAAATTCAACTGATTTGAAATTCTTGGCGCTCTCCCTCCTCAAAACTCCATCCAAATGTTGCTGGTTAATGAAAACGTCCCAGTCAAAGCCTGTATTCTGTTGTGTTCAGGTTGAGTCCATCCATGTGGACATGCTGTCACAGCACTGACAGTCTGTCTGTCAGCTTTGGAAAGTGTTTCTGCTCCATCAGATTAACTATTAACTGATATTTTATTGCTGACAGTAATGAAAATCAGACATTGCTTTTAATAGAATCTTTTCTTTTGTAACTAATAAAACAGGCCTGGACAAAAATGATAATACGTCCATGAAAGATAGAAACTAATTTGAGCACAGGAACATGTTAAACTAACCTCTAATTAACATTCCAGTGTCTTTAAGCTGGTGACCAGTCAGTCTGTTTTGGTGACATGGTGTTTACCACACTGAGCATAGACCACAGGAAGGGAAGGACAGAGTCGTCCCAGATAGAGCAGCATGTTAAGGGAAAGACTTGGAGCGTCTCCAGGAGGCTTGATGCTCCTCTGACTCCATCTGCACCAGCCTGATTGGTCCAACAACAGGACAATGACCCTGATTGGTCCAACAACAGGACAATGACCCAAAACACTCAGCAAAAACCAGCCAAGAATGACTAACACCAAAACATTGGACTATTCTCAACTGTCTAAGTCTACTTTATAAGTTGTTTTTTTTTTGTTTTTTTTTATGAATCTAATGAACTACAATTCATTGTTAATTTTCAGTAAGTTTTTAATTATTATCGTTTCAAGTGATTTCAGTGACCACAGTGGGTTTTTCATTCATTTACAGACATGTTGTTAAAAGTGAATTGCTTTGAGGCTCTGTTACTCCATTATGAACATTTCCTTTAGTGTGGTGAGTTGTCTGAAGGCATGAGTGAAGCAGGTATTTGTTGAGTTTACATCTTTCATGACTCAGTTTACAATCTGAGGTCCATTCATGTCTGCAGCAAGAACAAACTGCACAGAAATATTTATTTCTGTTTTTCAAATCAGACTTTTTTTTTTATTGTGATACATTTTCTGAAGTTAATACTTTAAATATTTTTGCTTTGGAAACCACTCCTCCTATCATTTACTCCAAGTGTACAACTAGGTCTGGATGATAAAGAATGTTTATTCCCTTCATAACCAAACCACTAATATCTTTCATTCTAACCTGTTCCATACAGAACTAAACCCTGAGTCTTACACCTGAATGTTTGTAGTAGACTGTTTTGCATGAGTGAACAAATTTTAAGAACACAGTGAAACTTCACCAACAATACAGACTCTCTGTGTTCTCCAAGCTTCCAGAAATAGATCTGAAGGTCAGTTAAAGCAAATACAGAATCAAAAATGTCACTCTAATTTTTTTAGGATTTTGTTTTCATGCTTTCCACATTTGTAATTCGTTTAACATGGGTTCTTTAATTTTGCTCCCCACTTACTACCAAGAAGCAGAGACCTTTTAAAAGCTGAATGCTTCACTGCTCTCAGCTTAAGTGCAGCAGTTTAAGTATTGAATGTCTTACGGTTTCATTTGTGCTACTTTTGTTAAAAATAGATCTTCCAAATTGCTATTTTGTTACTAAACCAGTAAATGTTAGAAGGGCAAAATGTATAAATAATTCAGCATTTTTAAATTTTGCCACATTATTAATTAAAACTAAGTAGTGGATGTTAGTGAAGTGGAAGGAACGTTATGTAGTTCTCTTTTGCCACAAAATCTTATTTGTATTTAAGCCACTTTTACTCTGATGACATTAAACAAATTCACCTTCAGAAGTTTTCCATTTAGTGAACACCGTCCACCTGTGTGTAATCTAACCTCAGGTTAAATGCAGCTGCATTTAATCCACCGTCTGAACGCAGACGGAAACCTCAGCCTGTCAAATCCACCAAAACAACGGCAGCTGTATTTGCCGCTGGACGAGGTTTTACAAAGCAGCACTGACTCCAACGTATGCCATTGATGAATTATTTTATCTGAAAATAATTTGTTGGTTAATTATCTAAAATCCTAATAAAATACACTGAGGTTTGTGATTTTAATATAACAGAATAGGAACAAATTCAATAAATTCGGTAATTTTGTGTGTAGATGTCAGACATAGAAGGTAGCTCTGACATCTCCAGAGCTTTACCCTGTGAACACGCACCCCCCTCCCCCACACACACCCAGTCTCATCTCTGTGCTACTGAAACAAGAATGTTTTGGGAATAAGAGCTTGTCTCTTAAAGAGATTGCCATCCTATCAAAATGGTAATAAAGTGAGATTTGTCCAATAAAAACTGCATTCTTAACAGTAGGATGATATCCTCTCCTCCATATTTGCTAATAACCAAAGTGCAGTTCATTTTGTTTGCAGCGCGTCTCTCTGAGCTGTCACCGGGGAAAAACAGCCACTTAAGCAGAACGCAGTGCCGAGGACAGATACCGATGCTCAGCCTGCTGCCGCTGTATAATATTGTGAGAGGTCGTTCTTCTTTGCCCAGCGTTTTTAGTACAGTTCTATCTCTCACCCCCAGCTCTGCAGAGGGCCGATAGCACCAAGGTGTGCTGTAATTTTCCAGCGTTTTCTCATCTTTATCTCCTCGGCAGCTTTGGCTCTGTATGCGCGGAGCATGTCCGACACACCTCACAGTGTAATCTCACATTGTGTGGCGGCTTCATTTAAATAGGGCCGTTTTTATGAGGTCGTCACCCCACTCTTTTGCTCAAGCATGCCCCTCAAAAGAGGAATTCAGGGATGTAACCTAGCAGGGCCCTCACACACACTCTAAAGCTTCAGTGGGGATAATGCTGACAATCTGTTCACACACACAAACACACACACAGCTTTGGTACTGCAGAGAAAGGGAATTAGATGCTGAAAATTGTCAGTAAATTTACAGGATGATCCATCAATTGCAGTTTGTTTTTATTAGCTTCTTATATCTGCTTCCTCTGGCACCAACACATGATGAGCTCGCTCCAAGTCTACCCTCAGCATCTGTGTTCACTCTGAAGAGTGTAGCCCAATTATACCGCTCTAAAGTAGGTAAGGGCCCCTGAGTTCATTAAACCCATTCACTTACAAATAACTAATACACTCTCGTGTTTTAAACCTATGTTGAGTTTCACTCACCTTAGGGTAATAATACACCAGTACTTTCCTATTTGTTTCACTCAATAATATAGCTCTGAGCAGAAATAATAAACTCCAAATACTATTCAACAATAAATCAAACACACACTTGTATGAGATTTGAACTTTTGAACATGTATTAAACACAAACAATAAGTTCACAAAAACCGTTAAATGTTTCAGTCTTTTGGTTTCACAAAACCTATGTTAATTAATGTGGGCCCACACTTCAGTGTTCACCTAAGCCGGCAATAAGAAACTAAAATATAGTCCCAAAATAAAAAACCCCCGTTGCAGGCCTGATGTGATGATGAAGCGTGGAATTTGATACCTTACTCCAAAGGCAAATCTTGAATCTTTTTTGGAATTTCACCTGTCGGAAGTCTCCCCGTTGGCAAGATGTCTTCAACTCCTTCACTAGTCCGGCGGTCCACAGGATTCAGGAAACAGCAGAAAAGTCCCATGCAGACACAGTCCTCCAGCACAGTCACAAAGCTCTCAGTGTAAGCTCAGCTCTCTGCTCTAGTCTCAACTCTGGAAAGCTCCCACGACGGAAACATCAATTAAGTCTCCCGTTAGCCGAGTTAGCTCACAGTACTTAATGTCCATTCACTGTGCTAATGAATGCTAGTGCGTTAGCGAGCATTACAT
>CAEFZY010045513.1:0-10133 GCA_903066815.1 Brachyrhaphis roseni
GTGTGGTTGTCCGCCGTGTCGGGCGGGGGTGTGTGGGTGTGGTGGGGGGGGGGGGGGCGGGGCGGGGCGGCGTTGCGTGTGTTTCCCAGTTCCGAGATGATGTGTTTGACTCAGTGGGACGCTTTAAAACCTGTTCCCACTCTCAGTGGGCTTTGGCTTTAAAAAAAAAAAAAAAGAACACATTGCAATTGTTATGACTTGGCTTTTTCTTCAGAAGCGCAGACGTGAAGGTCAAGGTCCACGATAGCCGATTGGGAGCACTTCATTACTTACTTTAGAGAGAAAAAAAGCCACCTGTTGTCTCCGCTGAGCGATTTGGAGTCAGGGAAAGTAGATAAATGCGCTTCATCAGAGGGATATTCGCGGAGATATTGAAGCGTAAAAGGCGGGTGAAAATTAAAAGGTGTCCCGGAGCCTCAGCCGATTCTGAAAGGGGGAAACTGAATCAGCGAGGTGTTTTTCCTTTGCGACCTGCAGCCGAGCAGAGGCGTTTCAGGGCGGCGTCAGGTGGACTTCGTGGCCTTCTTGCTTACGGTCAAGACCTAATCGAACCATTTCGATCAGGTCATCTGGGTGTTTTTTGTTTTGTTTTGTTTGTCTGAATGAGTGCCACATTTCGAGGCAGTGTGTGCTCCGGCTGAACCGTCATGTGATGCAACAGAGGCACGCCGCGAAGGTTCCTAAAGCCCGCTTGCGCATGGCGCACAGATAATAAGCCAGGTTTTATGATGATGATGATACCGGAAATGAACACGTGATTGGATTCGTTTGAAAACGGCATGCATTCATTTTCTTTCTGTTTTGTCTTCTCCTTTGCGTGTTACCAAAGCTTTACGCGGAATGTCCCAGTTGTTCTGTGAAGTACCTGGAGTCTCTGCTGACGTAGGGTCACGAGCGGCGTTAACTGAAGAAGTGGTTATGTTTAACAGATGTATAGCTGCTTTATACTGCCCGGGGCTCTCCCTCCCCTCTGACCAGATAATTGTTTGTAATGCACATGTATTGTATTCAGTAACGTGCACAGACATTTTGGGGGTCAGGTGCTCAAAAGAGGGCACCTTGTCCTGGCTGTAGTGTGACATTTACTACAGGCAGTCTGGTAATTTAGGCTTTTAAATCTGCAAAATCCTACATACACTGTTAAAAAAATAAATAACAATAATAATAAAAGATTTCAGGGGGTCACTTTTTTTGAGGGGCATGTGCTCCAGCTCCATTTAGAGTTTATCTGTGCAGATCCCTGATTGTGTTGATGCTATTTTAAGAGGGGAAAAAATTACAAGTTTTGCTAAGTAGAGGCATTCATGCATTTAGTTCTGCTACTTTTAAATACCCACTCTCCGGTTAAACCCCAAGTAAAAATCTTGACTTTCAGCTGAGGTGGGCCACCCAAAGGTTGCTAGCGGTCCTGATCTGGGCAGCCTTTTCAAACCCGAGGGCAACCCCAATTATCTCTTCACTGATTTGTCAAATCCTGCATTCAAATTGCCAACCATTCCACACTCGACAGCGCCTCCCTTTTGTCTCTGTCTCTATCGAAGTGAGGAGTTCGCCAACTGAGGGCGTATCTCTATTAGCAGCTGCCTGTTCAACACTCCGCTGTGGTTTCTTGTACTGATCATGTAAAGTGGGTTTGCTCTGTAAAAACAAAAAAAGCAAAAAAAAACAAAAAACATGATGTTTTCTCAGAAGACAAAGAGTGATTACTCACTTTGTCTAGTTTTTATTTTTTTTGCAATGTCTGCGAAGATTTAAAGCAATAAAGACACAAAATATGGCAAGAAATGAAATGTTTCGGGTCATTTCCGATCATGGTGTTTTGCTAAAGATTTCTGCTCATATAACCTCTAGTGTTTAATTCTAACCTTTTAAACAAACTTGTTACAGTCCAAAAACTGTTGGGTCATCTATTATATTAGATTCAAGATGTTAGAAATGAAGTTGGGTAGATTCTGAACAAATGTTGGATCAAATATTGTGGCCTTTGTTATTAGGGGGTGAAGAGTCTAAAAAGGCACCTAACATTGTATTCTGCTGCAGTGATGATGTCTCAGTTATAACTACATGTTAAAAGAGACCAATTAAAACACTGTTTATTCTTTTCTGATTCAAATTCAATGCTGTCTTCTTATTACATTAGAAGTCACAAAGTGACAAATATTAATGCCAAGAGCTTGTGTTAATGTAGTCTACAGAGTGGGTATGTTCCCTTAGCATTAGCCATTGCCAGCTCTTGTCTGGCAATGGCTAGAGCTGGCATTGTTATGAAGCAGTCAGCAATCCCATCTTCTCACTGCACTTTTTGATAACTTTGAACATTTCTCACTTTAGCCAGTACATTAAATTAATCCCATTACCAAACTTGTGGTTCAAAATCAACCCAGTTCTGGATCTGTCTCCAATTGATTCAGGGTTATGGTTAGTAAAATAACCCAATTTGGGTTTTGTCCTGCGTTGTTTACAGTGTATACCAACTTAAATCTCTGGACGATTTAAAGAGTTCCAGGCGAAACGTTACAAGAGATTGTTGTTTGCTTGTATATTTAATCCTGTTTGATGTTCTAGTGGAAGAAATAGTTTCAGATTGGTTTCAGATTTCATATGATGCAAGATGGGAGTCCAATGTAAATCCTTAAATTTTTACCTTGTGTTTGTCAACACATATCAAACATTAACGACTATTAATGTTTGATATGGACCTTATTAATCTTTTAGATAAGAGATTTGTTGTTAAGCTCTTGTCATGCATGTTACAGGCAGGTTGGGTAGCATAGACGCTAAAAAAGGTCAACTCTGTTGTACTGAGATTACTTTCCAGAATCATAACCCTCTTTCCAAATGCTTTTCAGGCAACACCAAGCCCACTATCATCCCCAACCAGACCCAACTCGTTGTCCCACTCAACCATCCCCTCGACCTGCGATGCAAGAGTGAAAACAAGACACAGTGGTGGCGAGAAGACCGGCAAAGACCTCTTAAAACAACGCAAATCGATGGGATGCGGAGAGTATTTCACCTCAAAGCTCAGAGTGTCCATAGTGGCCGTTACCTGTGCCGGGATGAGAAGTCCAGCGAGGAAGCCTCGATCTTCGTCTTCGTGAAAGGTATCTGGGTGAATCTGTGTGTGAATCTGTAGTGGGTTTGTGTTTGTGAGACGAGGCCATCTTCAATCAGGAGGACATGGAATGAGACTCCAGGCTACAGCCTGGGTTGTTTTATTTATTTATTTTTTGGCAATACTGTCTTTACTGACAGGATGCTGAGACGCGTGGGTTTGTTTTGCACAACAAGGTGTGTATAACTCTGCCCCGGACAGGTGAGGTAGATTCTGGAGATATTTATTGAGTGCATGACTGAGTTTTACTGTATTTCCTTTCCTGTGTGACCCCCCGCATCCCTCTGGCCGAGCGCCATCACTGCAGGCTGTTATCATGTGCTGATCAGTCCCGTATCTATCTCAGAGGCAACAAGCTCAGATGTATGGTTACGTAAAACAATCTTGTTTGTTTGGAATTTTTAGCAAAGGTTGAAAGGAATACTGTAAACAGGATGGCTAAGATTACGGCGCGAGAGTTCGGTTTCGCCTCAGAGACTGGATATTTTAGTGGACATGGTAAATCCTGAATAATAGCAGTTCAAAATTCTTAACCCTGATTCACAAAGAGGAGAACCTGATTTAATTATTATGTGCGATCGCTGCCTCTGTTGGCTTACATTGTCGAGTTAATGCAATAAGCTCTTTTGAAAACCTGCAAAATTTTAGTAAAAAGTCATAATTACTTAATAATAAAAATAATAATAATAATAATGTTTCACTGTTGGTTGTAAAGGGATGGTCTTATATATTTCCCCCAATGCAACAGACTGCAGCAGAAGAAGAAACAGAGAGTAACTCATGACAAGCATGAAGCATCTGACTTCAACATTCCCCGAAGCTGCTGTTCTCTTGCACACAATAGCAGCTAAGGAAGATTTTACCCAAAATCACTCTGGAGTTCCTTAAACTCCAACTGTTACTGGAACCGCATCATGCAATATTCTAATCTGTTTTATTGTTTGGCCTTGAACTTCTTTGAAATCACTTCCTGCTTTTTTGTAAAACGGCATTTGAACGTGACTTAGTTTGGGACGTTTCCAGAAAAGCCGAGCTACTTGGGAACTTGGAAAAAAACAACAACTTTGCGTAACTTCTGACATTCTTTGGCTGTCAGTGCAAAAAGTGCAGAGGCATCTTTTTTATTTTCCGCATTTCCAGGGCCTGTCGGTCTGCCAAGATGTCTGCACAACAAAACATATAGCCATAAAGCTTCAGCAACTCAGTGTGAAGTCCCGCTCACTCACACAACCTGTGCAATTGCATTTTCTTGGCAGATCCAGAGAATCCCTTTAGAAAATCAGCGATAAACAACATTCTTATTCGTGAGGGAAGCAACGCTAGCATCTCATGCCTTGCAACTGATCCAAGTATGCTCAACTTAACTTTGGAAAAGTGCTCCAGTGAAGCCCTCCCTGCTGGTCTCAACTATTCCACGAGCCTGGAGCAAGGGATCATCATCCACAACGCAAAGCTGGCTTACGGAGGATGCTATGTGTGCACAGGGACGCTCGAGGGAAGAGCCGTCAAATCAGAAAAATACTCCCTGACAGTCAAGAAAGGTAAAAATGCATCTTATGTGTTCAATGCATGTTACTGAACTTTGTGATTGTGATTTGTTTCTGTTAAAGTCTAGCTCTGATCTGGATCAACTTGTTTTATTTCAGTCCCTTTAGGTCCTCCTGAAATTCAGATGCAGCATCCCAGGAGAATCATTCTAACTCGAAATGAAAATCTGTTGATCACCTGCAGTGCCACCAATGTCAACGGAGAGTTCACAGTGAATTGGGTGGCACCACCTGGCTCGGTGAGACCCGTCTGCTTTGCCTTTTGCTGTAGAGCTTGCTTTAGACGATTTGCATGTCAAAAAAAATTTTTAAAAATGGGTTTACCTTTCCTGCGCAAGAGGCTGGAGGGTCAAAGGTGTCTCTGCATGTGGAATAGGATCTTGTATGTGCGTGTGGAGTTTGTGTCTGTGGTCATATTGCATGCATTTGTGCGTCTTTGCTAGTTTTTGCTTGGCAAGGATAGACATGCCTTCGGGGTTAATCTCTAGAGATCTCTGGGCGTTGACAGGGTGCCATCTGGTGTCCACAGCAACCAGCAAAGGTTGATGGCGATGCACGCATCCTTTCGAAGGACTACAGTCACGCCCGCAGTGTCACGCTGCAAATAGAGTCCGTGCGTCCACAGGATGCTGGGAGATACAAATGCAAAGCTGGAAATGAAAAAGGGAACAGCACGATGTCCGTGTGGCTGGACGTTTATGGTGAGTCTGGAAAAAATATATATTTTCCTCCACTTACTTGCCCGGTGATGAAATGGAAATAAGTTCCGGTGAAGTACTGATTACCAATCTTTGCATTTCACATGTGACTGCAAGGTGTTAAAACTCCTAAGTACTTGTTTTCCTAACAAGCTCTTGGTTTCCAACTGTACATGTTTGAAAACTGTTTAACCTTTTGGGAATTGCATATGTGTGTGTGAACACTCAATGGAAGCATAGCAGTCCTTTCTTCTCCACACTTTATCACAACATAACCACTAAAATTGGTGTATTCAACTGGGATTTTATCTGGTAGATTGACATAAAGCCATGCAGTGATTTAGTAGCTAACCTTTGTAAAGTGAAAAGGAAATAATGTGTGGTTTTCAATTTTTATCCGCGTAGTGGTTGCATGTGTACATCTAAATAAATGTGATGTAATGTAACAAAATGCAGAAAGACTTAAGAGTGTCAATACTAGTGCAAGGTCCTTGAGGAATTTTATAATTTTTAGTAATTGATTAATTGTTAACTGGAGCGTACAGACTCAATAGAATGGTCGTCTATGGAAGAAGAACACATTCAGAGCATTAAACCAAAATTGCAATAAACATATACATTTGACTTTAAGATAAAAACTAAAAATCTTTGTAAATATCTTCTACCCAGAACTTCTCAAGTGGTAAAGTTTTAGCTTAATGTGGTTAAACTTCTGTAGAAATAAAAACTCCTATTTATCACCTACTGCTATTCAATTATTAAGTGGTTAATGCAAAAATGAATCAATTAATCTATAAATGATCAAGCGCACTGCACTTTTTGCCAATGAAATGTTTACTTTGTTATTTAAAAAAGGAGTTGATTTTATTTGTTCTGCATCTTTTAACATATTTCTAATATTGTTCAAAAAAGGTTTGAAGTGGCAAAATGAAAAATGTGCAGAATGTTGGACTTGTTTTCATCCTAGTAATCGATTAATCGTCAAAATAATTGATTCAATTATCGATTACTAAGATAACCCTTAGTTGCCGGCCTACTGCTGGCTAGCTTGGTTTACGTCTCGTTACCTGAGGGGTTTGGCAAAATTAACAAAAACATGCAGCATTTAGTTTTACATGAATATCTGCATTCTGCAAACAATTTACCGTCTTTCTCTCAGCGATCGCTGGAGATAAACACCAGCACCCGTGCAATCCTGCAAAGATAAGAGGGTATAGCCAATGGATTAATGTATTTCATTTTTAAATGAGCTGACACAGCACTCATAGAGCAGAAATGTCCTGGTTTCAAATCGCTTTGTAAAATAAAGCCTAGTAAAAACAGAATTGCCATTTTTATTCTGAATATCAGGAACACTTTTTTTTTTAATCAAACTGAGATGAGTTCACAAATACTATTAGTATGCAGAGTTTTTCCTTCAAGTCATGGAAGCAGTGTGACTTTTCTCATCTAACTCCTGACAAGACCGCAGCTAAGCTCAGTCTTTAATCAGCCCTCAGGCTAATCAAAGCTATTATGCTGCCCATTGCTGCATGAAATTGAACTTTTAGATATTGTCTAATTTGCTGCCAAAAAGAAAACAAGTCTTTTCTAAATGTCAAAATTGAATCTAAACTGCTCATAACCTGAGAGAGTCTTATTGTACTAGCTTGACACATTTCTAGCAGCGAGGTTTTCGTACGCAAACTGAGTTGACTTGACGTACCCGAAAGTTATGTCACGCAGGTGAAAATCTGGGGGGTATTTTTTTCCACCAGTGTTGTTAATGCCTCCTATTTTCTTATTTCAGAACGGGGGTTTATCAGCTCAGCAGAAATCCACAACAGAACCTTCCACGTCCGCACAGGCGACAGTTTGTCTCTGAACGTCAGCATGGAGGCGTATCCAAAGCCGCGCGCCGTCTCCTGGAGCTTCATGGGCGAGAAGCTCAGGAACACCAGCGACCACGTCATCACCACGCACAGCAGGGAGTACAGGTGCATGCACGACGCAAACTCGCCGAACTGAGTCCATGTAGAGTGGAAGCAAGTGTTGCTGGAAGAGCACTGGAATTTAGCGGGCTTGGCCTAGCTGCAAGGTCACGTCTTCCTGAGCGAAACAGCTGGGGCGAAAAGCGTCGCCCCAGGGTTTCTCGTGAAGCGTTCACAGCCAGATTACAAATGTAATTGGTTGGTATTTTTGGGAAATGAATTCAGGGAGATGCACATGTTTTGGAAAAAAAAAAAAGATCAGGTGTTATCCAAAATCTCTGTTAATATGGGAAAAATAAAGACACACACTTCGATCCTCAGCTGGATGTGGGTCAGTGAAACAAATGCTATGCAGATGTGTGAAAGGGAACACATTACTCAAATAAAGCACTGATTATCTATCCATGTGAACTTCTCTCTCAGACGGGACTTGATATCCAGTGATTTTCAGTTTTATTTTCCTATTTTTTCTTACCTTAAAAAAACCCATCCTTGATTAAAATCTGTCTGTCTCATGTTCAGCTACGTCAGTGAGTTGAGGCTGGTGCGGCTGAAATCGGGAGAAGGTGGCATTTATACCTTCGAAGCCTCCAACGGCGACGCGGCGGTAAAGCACAACTTCTCCGTGTTTGTTATCAGTAAGTGAAAGGTTTTCTCTCCCCTTGAGCCGCATCATGAAAATGCATTTCTCCACGCAGCGTTTACGTTCGGCAGCTGACGCAAGAGGAATTGACCTTTAGGAATTGTAATTTAATGAAGTCCAACCCTCCAAGCCCTCTGACTGCGCTTCACCGAGCTCACAGCTGTGCCTGAAGGAGGACAAACACCCTTTTTTCTCGACAGCCTGTAATTTATTACTTAACCGTCTCTCAGTCTGACGTCGGCTTTTTGTTTACCAGGTAAGCCTGCGATCATAGATCATGGGGGCCCGGTGGACGGACAGGTGCGCTGTGTGGCTGAAGGCTACCCTGCCCCCCAGATCAAATGGTACTACTGCGAGAAGCATGTCAGGTAAGGCTTTCAGTCAGTTATTGTTGTCCACACAAAAACAAGTCTGCTTGTTTCAGCCGTTCTTCTTTGTTTCCTTCATGAGGGTAAATTTGAGAACGTGACTCAGTATGTCAATCATTTTATGACCAGGTATTGGCAGTAAAAAGAAAATGGAGATAATTAAGTTTAAATCTTATGATTTCAAACGTCTCTGCCTCACAAGATGGAAAAGCCTCTCAAATTTAAAGAAAAGTAGTGAGTTATTGTTATGCAAACAAAATATTTCGGGATGTGCTCTAGGAGTGGGCATTTATCTTGTCAAAAGATCTCTTGTTGCGACACGAAATTGTGATATATCGTTGTCACAATAAATTTCAATTAATTTAAAAAACGGACTGAAATATTTATTTCTTCACTGTTTTTTCTATGAGAGCACCAAAAAAATATCAGTAAATTCAAAAATATGAGTAGACGAAGTGTCTATGTGCAGCTTAGTGATGTAAATCATACTTCTATACGTATGTGGCATCCTGAAAAAGCTTATTTCAGACAGGAACGAATCAAGAGTAGAGTTGTTGGTGTCACTATGAATCCTGCGCCATGCAGGTACCTAAAACAAGAAATGATCAATCATTATCATCATTTTTATAGTTATCACAACAGTACTACAAAAATATTGTAATAAAATCCTCAGTCCATGCTCTCATACTCCATATTTTTAATGTGCATTTGCTAATTTAGTTTGTTTTAATTTTCCTGGCGTTGGACTTTTGTGTGTGTGTTTTCTCTCTAAACGATACATTTAACCCACGACCAACAGGCTCAGTTCAGATCTGGTTCTTGCGGTTTGATTTTTATTATCAAACTTGAACAATTACCTATGAAGTTTAACCTAGGGGGTCCTAAAGGTCACATAGAGACGCGCTGGATCTAGTCGGGGAATGATGATGACGGTGGAATGTGGGATTTGCGGTTGCGATTGGTTGACAGTGATGAGACGATTCCCCCCACCCTCTCTCCCACGTGACGGGGAGATTTTTAAGAATCCACTCGCTGATTGGAGACGGACAGACGCGTCTGCTTGGCTACAACTTGTCAAACATACATGAGGGAGGAGCATCTGGTTGCCATGCCAATAACAATCCCGAGCAGCACGTCCAATGAGTCAGGCTCGATAATCCCGCTCAATCACTTTACTAAAAAAAAAAAAGAAATCAAATCCACTTGATGCTCATTACTTGCACCTGCATGACAGGTGTTTTAATGTCTAAACAGGAAGAGCAGATATTGTGAGCGCTGATTTATGCGCCGCTCTCTGTGGAGCAGAGCTGGGATCGATGGAGCCTGGGTGCTAATTTTACACGATCACGTTTGTTTTATAAAAACAGAAATGTCACGTTTGCTTTCCCACACAAGACCAAAGCAGGAGGTGATTTAGATAAGAAAATAAAGATGTGTTTCTGCTTTTTCTTTAAAACGTTCTCAGTCAGAGACAGTAGATGAACTGATCAGACTAAAGCAGATTCCCGGTTTTCTTTGCGGCCAAACCTCCTAATTCTAATTTTGACTGATTCCATTTATTTAATAGAGCATGCAGCACTTTTAAGATACTGATTTGTATCTTAAAAGGTGCCATTTAAATAATGTCTTACTTACCGTAATTTCCGGACTATAGAGCGCACCTGATTATAAGCCGCACCCAGCACATTTTAAAGGGAAAACCCCCTTTGTACATACATAAGCCGCACCGGTCTATAAGCCGCATGTGCCTACATACAGACGGTACAGAGGAAAAGTTTTTAAAGTTTTAATA
>CAEFZY010045522.1:0-23563 GCA_903066815.1 Brachyrhaphis roseni
TAAAATTAGTTAACTGAACTTGTAGCCATTATTTTGTGCCCATTGTTGGACAGAACCTGATCGAACCGTAATAGCTAAGATTTCTGTCGGCTAATGTGTCTCTCAGGTTATGAAAATGGGCCGACAATCAGCCGACAGCTCTAAGATGGTTCAGTGTGCGCTGGGCATTAAGGAAATGAGGAAGGGAGGGTCAGAGGTCAACACCGGATTGAGCCTTTTTTCATTTAGTGTCATCAACTGAAAGAGTAAAAGGCCGGAAGAGACGATAATGCTGATAATTAAAATGACGTTGATAGTTTTAATTTATCATACGATTAATTGATTTATCGTTTATCGACAGGCCTAGTCAAGTGTTAAACTGACTGAAGATGAATACAGAAACTAAAAGCTGGACTATAAACATGTCTTTATAAGCGTATATGTGATCCTGCCTCTTTATTATTACATTGAATATAATTTCAGATTCTTGTATAACTTTTCTGAGAAAGTGAGCAAAATGAAAAATGTTATTGTTACAGTTTAATTCTCTAAACTACAGAAAAGTTATTGAAGCTCAACTGTGAAAAATTGGACTTTTGTTGAAATGCGATAATAAAACTGTTGTTAGATTTACCAATGTTTTATTTTATCTTTATGCGATTACTCGATTAATCGTAAGAACAATCAATAGATTACTCGATTACTAACATATTCGTTTACAACAGCCCTAATCAGAAACTGGGCCAGAACCGGTCCTGCTACCGGAACCGGCACTGACCTGAGCGCCTGGTCGATGTTCATGCCGCTGAAGTTGAAGTTCTCCAGGTACTCCTGCGCCACCATCTGGCTGAAGTCGTTACTGTAGGATAAGAACAGGAAGCTCGGTCATTCCAGAACCTCCGACCCAAACGCTCCAGTTCCGAACCGGGTTTGGACGCAGACTGACTTCTTGCTGAGGTGCGGTGCCACATCGGACTTGCGGAACCCGTCCAGAGCGTAGAGCCGCTTGGCGAGGCGCCGGGCCGCCTGCAGGTCCGGTTTCAGGCCGTTGGTCAGAACCTCCAGAACCTCTGGGTCGAGCTGATCCACTGGACGCTCCCTGGACACACAAGGACACAGTCACTCAGCAGAACCAACAGAACCGCAAGCTGGGTCTGACCAATCGCCATGGCAACACAGCAAACAAACAGCTGCTGGATCGGTCAGGACCGGTGGTACCGACCCAAACAGAACCTGCTTCTGTTCTAGAACTGGGCTGGATGTTGGTCCATTTAGAACACATCCTGTGGTTCTGACCCAGAACCGGTTCAGACAGGCCGGGCCTCCAGAACTGGGCTCAGGAGACCCAAATCTGGACCTTATAGAACCAGAACCGGTTCTGGTTCTGCTTCTTGTCAGACTTTTATCAAAGTATATTTGAAGTTTCCTAACATGTTCAGAATCAAACATCACAAAGCTTTACTCAGAACCTTCCACAACCTTCCAGAACCCTCCAGAACCTTCCACAACCTTCCAGAACCCTCCAGAACCTTCCACAACCTTCCAGAACCCTCCAGAACCTTCCAGAACCCTCCAGAACCCTCTAGAACCTCCCAAAACTTTCCAGGACCCTTCAAAACCCTCCAGAACTTTCCAGGACCCTCCAGAACTTTCCAGAACCAGCAGAACAGAATAAGAACTTCTTATTCTGGGTTTCAAGAGTCTGAAAGGTTCTGAATCCTTCGGTTGGAAACCCAAAGCTGGACCCAAAGTTTTGATCGACATCTGAAGAACCAAACAACTGGGTCCAGAGAGAACCAGCCAACACTCACCAAGCATCTAGTCAGAACCAGAACCAGAACCCTAACCTGGACCCACCGCTTGGCTGCAGGGCTGCCCAGGTCCTCCATGGCGCTGCTCCGGTCTGGCCCGGCTGCCAGTCGGACCTCTTGGTACCGCGGCAGGAAGTGAAGTCAGAAAGGGGGAAGTGGGTCAGCCGCAGTGTGGACCCGACCCGCTTCCTGTAACCGGGCCCGGCTTCCCTCCCACTGTCGCTATGGCAACCACACCACCAAACATCCCATGATGTCTGAGCTGCAGAGCTTCAATAATGCTGCCAATTCAACCGGCTAACCAGAACCATCTGTAGAACCTCCAGAACCTCAGCCCGGTTCCGGTCCAGTTTCCCTCCCAGAGGACAGGAAGATTCCTGGAGGAATCCGGATGTTTCCGTCTGCAGCTCCTTCCTGCTGGAGAGAAACATCCAGAGCAGGAAGCTCCTCGCTATCGTCATGACAACATTCAGTCCTCCACCCTCTGAACCTGAACCTGAACCTGAACCTTAACCTGAACCTGAACCTAACCTGAACCTTAACCTGAACCCCCTGAACCTGAACCTGTACCTGAACCTGAACCTGTAATATTTTGTAACACAAATACCAATCGGACCGCTAATGGGCCGACCTAGCTAGCACGCTACCGCCAGGCTAAGCTAGTTTTCTCTGAGAAACTCTGCATCAGATTCTTGGACCGGTTCTTTTCAGATCTCTTTTGGATCTGAACAATCAGAACCTTCCCGATCAATAAACCCACCGCTCTAATCCTAACGCTAGACCCGCTACTAGAACCAGAACCATTCCGGCTCCACACCTGCAGCGCATTCAAAAGGGTTAGTGTAGCAAAACATTTAGAAACATTTCCTCCAACCTGAAGAGCTCATATGAAGACCATCGCCATGACGATAAGACAGTCTGAACGAGCGGTACCGGCCCAAACTAGCTCTGGTTCTGCTCAGTTCAGTTTCAGCTTATGTTTAATCAGAGGCAAATATAAGCAGAGTGAGACGTCTGTCGCATTGAACTGCTTTGGTTTCTAAACCAACAAACCAACCCAGAGCAGAGTTCTGCCATCTGGACCAGAACCGAACCAGATCAGGTCGGGACAGAAAGCTGGGACCAAACAGAACCAAACCCAGAAAGAGAGGAGTCAGAGCTTCGGTTCTACCATCTGGATAAGAACCCGACCAGAACTAAACCCAAACAGACAGAGAGGAGTCGGAGCTGCAGTTCTGTCCAGGGCGTGTCAGTCCAACTGAAACCACAACAGAACCGCTGACAGAACCAGAAGATGGACTCTCTGTTGGACCTGGCTGACTCGGTTCTGATCCAGCTGGAATCCTCAGAACCTCTGAGGGTCCAGGTTGTATCTGAGCCATAAAGAACTAACTGGATCCGATCCGGTTTCAGCTCGCTGTACCTAATAAAGTGGCCGGTGAACACACATCTCAGAACGGGTCAGAACCAGCCCAAACCTGGTTCTGACCCATCTCAGGAGTTCTGGGTCCAAACTGGGCAGACCTGCAGATCCTGAGCTTCCTGATCCCATCAGAACCGGTCCAGAGGCTCACCTGTACACGGCTGGGTAAGGCAGCAGGTACCGGTCCTCCAGAGCCCCGCCCCCCCAGCACAGCAGGTAGGTCGCCATGACGACCAGGCCCCGCCGACAGTCCCAGTTCAGCAGCCAATCAGACGGCCTTGGCACCTCTGAGGCATTATGACATCATCCTGGTACGACATCATCTCCTTTTCTTCTACTGCGGCTCTTAAAGCTGTGGCGTTCCCTCGATTTCCCAGCGTTCCCAGTCCGATCCTCCTGGTTTCCCTCGGAGGTATGAGCTTCCTCCCGGGTCGACCCGAACGCTCCTCCTCCTCCTCCTGCTCTTCCTCCTCCTCTTCCTCTCTTTGTCTCCTCTTCCCTTCCTGGCAGTTTCTGTCTGCGGCTCGCTGAACTTCTGCTTCAGAACAAATCCTGGACAGAACCGGGCCCTGAGCCCAGCAGAACCTGAGTCAGGTGGAGACATCAATGAGAGGAGGTCAGAGGTCACAGATGGTAGAGATCAACACGAATTTCAGGGAGGAGGAGGAAGGTTTCTGTTTTTCTGACAGGAGTGGGAGGTCTTTCTCTCGGTCCCGTCTCTGAGATTCAGTCTGGATGAACTCATGAGGAATTTCCCTCCCAACCCGGATAAATGGACATGAACGTGTGTGTGTTTGTTTCTAATACCTTGTGGGGACTGTTTTCCTGACACATACCACATTGTGGGGACCTGCTGCTCCTTGTGGGGACCGAAGCCTGGTCCTCACAAGGGGAAACGCTGTTTTAGGGTCAGGGGTCAGATAGGACTAAGGTGTGAATTGAGTTTTGGTTAGGGTTACAGTAGGCTGTGAAAGGAAGTCAATGGAAAGTCCCCACAAAGATCGCCACGCAAATATATGTGTGTGTGTGTGTGTGCGTGTGTGTGTAAGTGAGTGTGTGCGTCTCTGTGAGGACCAGTTTGCAGTCTAAAAAGTTCTGAGCTTCAAAGAGCCAATCTGGATCGAATTCATCCCACATTCCCAGGAAACCAGAGCTGGGAGTGTCCACTGTGTGTGTGTGTGTGAGCAGCAGCTGCTGTTGCTGTTTGGCTGCTCTCCTGGTTTGCATTCCTCCAGCTCTGTGGTTCTGACCTGTTTCCTGGTGCAGACAGTAAAGCTCGGCTCTGTTTGGGTCGGTTCTGGCGGTCTACACCCAGCGGGATGAGATCTGGAGGAAGGCCGATCCTTCCGTCCAATAGGAGTTCAGGAAGTAAACGCTCAGAACAGGAAACAGGAAGTTAGAAGATATTTTCGGTCCAAGAAGAAGAAGCTTTCACTAAAAACTGAGACAGACTGAACCAGGGAAAGGTCAAGAGGTCAACTGAGACCAAGCTGGAACGTCCTGGTATGAAGAGCTGCTGGACTGAAGGAACGGTTCTGGAGGGAAACAAAGGAGCGGACCCGACCCAGAAGTCCTGGATGCTAGAGGCTGGAGGCTTCCTTTGGATTGTCGGATGGATCGAACTGATCGGACCTATCGGATGGTTCTGGTGGTCATGTGACCCTGCAGGTGTCAGAACCAGCCACTGAGTTGTGACAGATCTTCTCTCTGTTTTCCTGCCTGTGATGACTCAGTGTTGCCATGGCGACGGGCTGAAACGGGCTGAAACGGGCCTCCAGGTGCGGCCGACAGCAGGACGGCGGTAACGGGTCGGCTCAGAACTGCGGGTCGGACCGGCGCTCCGTCTGCTGCAGATACTCCAGCTGGTGATGATTCAGGAGACGAACGGAGATCCACGGTCTTCATGAAGACCATAGAACCAGGCCGAGGTCCGGCTGGTCCAACCGGGCCGAGGTCCGGCTGGTCCTGTTGTTCTGACTGGTCACCATGTTCACATCTTCGGCTCTAGTTTCCATCTCTGAACAGTAAATTCCCAGCGGTCGGGAATCGAACCCGGGACCGCTCCGTTTGGACGGAGCCGCCAGCGCCATCAGGCAGAAACATTAAATGACCTTAAGACAGTTTCAGTACCAGGTTATAAAAGGCTCCAGAGCTAACATTAGCATGAGGGCTAATACCAGCTGCTGTTATTATTATTAATACTGTTCCTACAATCACATAATCAGGGCCGATGCAGTGAAGCGTTCGGTGATGGACCCAAATAGTTCTGGAGGGTTCTGAGTTCTGGTCCGATCCGTTCTGGTTTCTGGGTTTGAAACTGATTGGGATTTCTGCTTCAGTCGGTTCTGTTTGACCTTTGGCCTAATCTGAAAGGGTTCTGGTGGCGGATCAAAACCAGTCAACACGACCAGAACCGCATGGAGGTGCTGCCCCCCTGTGGCCACTCGGTGGTACTGCAGCAGGCTCTACAGTCAGAAGGTCCAGAAGCAGAATCTCTGCTGAAACCCGACCTGCAGAACTCAGAACAGAACCATCCAGTCGTCTGGATCAGAACCTTCGGGTCGGACTCACCTGCTGTGCAGCGCCGGCACCGACGTCGCCTTCCTGAAGCTGTCTCTGACGATGGAGCGCCGCCATGTGTCCTTCTCAGACCGGGACCGGACCGGGTGGCCCGGCCCAGCGCCGAGGGCGGTGTCGGAGGACGACTCGGGTCGGGTCAGCGGAGCGAAGCTCAGCTCCAGGATCTGCTTGGCGCTCTCGCAGATCTGACTCTGGACAGAGAAACGGGTAAGTGGCGGCCCGGCGCCATGCGGCGGGCCCTCCAGAACTGGCCTACCTGTATCTCGGGGGTGAGCGTGGGAAGGTCGAAGGTGAAGACGGAGGTGGATCCGGAGGTGAGCAGGTCCACGCTGTCCAGGCTGCTGTAGGACGTCCCCTTGGCGCGGTGCGACTCCATGATGTTCTCGAAGTGGCGGCTGAACGAGTCCAGTTGGCTCTCTGACGGTCGCCGGGCGACGGCAGCCGCCACCGGCGACTTCAGGCCGCCGTGGGCCTCGGACGGTGGCGCCGTGGTTCTGGAGGAGGAGACGGGTCAGACCTGAGCGGTGGTTACCGTGGAAACCAGAGGCGGACCCCCTCACCCCTTCAGCAGCAGACTGAGGACCTCGTCTTCCTCTCTGGCGGCGCGCTGCCGCTGGCGGTCGCCCTGCATGCGGACGCTGGCCCAGCTGGCCACGCCCTCCTCCTCCTCATCTTCCTCGTCCTCCTCCACCTGGCCGTTCTGCTCCCTGAGGCCCGCCGGGTCGAACCTGGACGACCCGTCCTCCGGGCTGAAGCAGGACTTTCCCAGAACGCTGCGGCTGAAACCCGGATCGGCCTCTTCGGCGGCCTCGGCCTCCGCTCGCATCACCTGCAGGGGGCGGGGCGATTATCGTGGTGATGAATTTTGATCAATAAATCACAACCTGCAGTTCCTCAGACACCAGAAATAAACAGTTCTTATCATAGAACCATAAAATGCTGCGATACAACATACAGATCAATGAATCAGTTCCGTCTGAACTGATTCATTGATCTGAACTGATTCAGTAAAGTGAACAGGCTCACCTCGTCCAGGTCCGTCTCCCGGTAGCAGCGCAGCGGCACGGCGTCCAGGTCCGTCTCAGAGTACTTGATAGACCGCCGGATGATGCCGGTCTTTGGGGCGGGGCCTCGGGGGTCAGGGGTCACCAGCTCCACCTCGACCTGCTGGACCTCGTGATGAGAGAGCTTCTGGGTCTGCTGGTCCCGCCCCCTCCTCTGATTGGTCGGCTGCAGGTAGAGGGAGGAGGGTGGGGTGGGGCTGGGCGAGCCGCTGGTCGGTGGCGTGACGGAAACGTCTGCATGAAGAAATTTAATAAACTGTATTAATTCCCAGGAGGAAACGACGTTTCAGGCCAAAGAACAAAACAATTCATCCCATCAGGGACAGAGTGGGTCCCATCTGGGAAGAGTGGGTCCCATCAGGGACAGAGTGGGTCCCATCAGGGACAGAGTGGGTCCCATCGGGGAAGAGTGGGTCCCATCTGGGAAGAGTGGGTCCCTTCAGGAACAGAGTGGGTCCCATCAGGGACAGAGTGGGTCCCATCGGGGAAGAGTGGGTCCCTTCAGGAACAGAGTGGGTCCCATCAGGGACAGAGTGGGTCCCATCTGGGAAGAGTGGGTCCCTTCAGGAACAGAGTGGGTCCCATCGGCGCAGAGTGGGTCCCATCTGGGAAGAGTGGGTCCCTTCAGGAACAGAGTGGGTCCCATCAGGGACGGAGTGGATCCCATCAGGGACAGAGTGGGTCCCATCGGGGCAGAGTGGGTCCCATCGGGGAAGAGTGGGTCCCATATGGGAAGAGTGGGTCCCTTCAGGAACAGAGTGGGTCCCATCAGGGACAGAGTGGGTCCCATCAGAGACAGAGTGGATCAGCTTTAAGTCATTCACTGGTGAAACGTCCTGCAGACGTTTCTGCTCAGAACCAAACCGGCCAGCGGTCTGTGGGTCCAGCTAGTCAGAACCGTTGAGGCTGGAGTCGCCTGATGGAGGCAGACGGTCTAAATAAAGGCCAGGAAGTGAGCTGGAGCTGGAAGGCTAAGCTGCTAATTGGCTTACTGGAAGCTGCTTGTTTACTTCTGCCGGTTCCCCAGCTCTTCACTCGGATCGTTACCGGGTTCTGGTTCTGGTCCTGAAGGTTCTGTCTGATAAGGCACCAGATTCTCTTACCTCTGCTTCGGCGGCCCGGATCGGTCGGGCCTCCAAACAGGAAGTCCCACTTCGCCCTGGCGATCTTCTGGGACCGAGACGAAGGGCTGGACGGAGCGGTCCGGTCCGACTGCAGGAGAGGAACCAGAGACATAAAATCAGTACGGTTCAATAACACCGGGTTTAACTGCAGCAGAACCAGGAAACCGGACCCGGATCAGTCCGCCTTTAACATTAGGAACCATGGTCAGTTTTATGAATAATCAGGAAGTTCCCATCATCAGAGCTTCCTGCTGAAGGAGAAGGTTCCGAAAGACCCAAAAGAATCGCATGGAACATACAGGAACATCCCAGATCTTTGATGCTAAAGGTCAACAAAACTGACATAAAGAACTGGGATTTCTTAGTTTCAACAGGAAACTTCTCATCAGAGGTCAGAGGTCATGTGATGACCCCCAAGGCTCCATCCTAGGACCCTCTGATTCAATATCTACCTGCTCCCACTGGCTCAAGTTACAACAGGAAATAAGATCAGTTACCATGACGACGCAGATAATACACAGCTCTACATTATGATGTCACCAGGTGACCTTTGACCCCATCCAATCACTGAACAGATGCCGAGAACAGATCAATGTGTGGATGAGACAAAACTTTCTGAATAGAAACTAAAGTTATTAGGAACAATCTAAAGTTATAGGTCTGTAAATTATAGATCTAGATTTATAGATCTGGAGTTATAGATATGGAGTTATGGATCTAGATTTATAGATCTATAAGTTATAGATCTAGAGTTATAGAGCTAGAGTTATAGAGCTAGAGTCAGCTTCAGTTCTTCCAGTTGGAAACCAGAGATCAGGCTGACCTCTGACCTGAACCTTCAGAACCACATAAAGATGGTTCCAAAGTGGGCCTTCTACCAGCTGCAGAACATTTCTAGGACCAGAGGACTAACGTCTCAGATCAGAGAAACTCATCCAGGCGTTTAGTGGCTGATTCCTGCAACCAGAACCAATCAATCAGGTTCTAGTTCTGCTCTGCATCCCCACAACCAGAACCAAACATGGAGAAGCAGCATTCAGCTTCTATGCACCACAGATCTGGAACAAACTTCCATATTAGTGAATGATGTCTGTCGTGATAGTGAGGACGGACAGCAGATCAGGTGTTGTCCATCCCAATCCGGGCAGTGAGGAACCACCAGGAGGTCCAGCGCTGCTGGCTGAGGAAAACATCTAATGTTTCTAATAAAGGTTTATTGAGATCTGAGGTCATGTGACATTGTTTGCTGACATTCTGCCCAAACACACCGTGGACCAGTCCCGCCTCTCCCGCCCCGTCCAGGCAACATGCGTCCCAGAACCGCCGTCCGTAGTACCGTGGCTGGACTGGCTGGAGGTTTCAGAGGACACGCTGTGTCCCAGGCTTCCTGTGACCCCACTGGAGCTGGAGGACAACGTCCCTGGGGGTGCACCGTGATCCTGAGTGTCTTTCTGGTTCTTGGACATTCCTAGAACCAGCAGCTGGCACTCCTGGGCCAGCTGTTTATGGACTCCTCGAGCATCCGGTCTACAGCGCTGATCGCTGCTCTGAGTGTGAACTCCAGAAGACGACTGATGGACAGTTTGTCCTTTGGAGGTCCATCTCCCTGGCGGACACTCTGCCCTCTGGCTGGATGCGTTTCTTCTGGGGACCTCGGGGCTGTATGCTGGTGACCCGTTCAGCAGATCATCATGCTGCCTCTGCTCCAGGACCAGAGGTCTATGGTCTCTGGTGTGCTGAGTCGACTGGTACCGGTGCAAGTTGGACCCATCTTTAGATGGTGACGATGTCCGCATCAGTCGGGGGTCCAACATGGGCGACCCGGAAGCGGGTACCTGATCCAACTTACTTAGCAAGGCAGGAGACACTGGTGGAGCTCTTTTGGACATCCCAGGAGAAATGCATCCTGGTTTCGTTTGAGGTACCAGTGTTTCTGGTTTCCGATTCTGGCTCCAGTTCTGCAAAGCCTCAAGGGAAGATTGCCAGAGAGGAGATTCTTTTGGGAACATCCCTGAATGTTTGGGACTCTCAGATCTCACAGAATCAGCGTCAGAGGGAGTCGGAGAGGGGGTCCATTTGTACCGTCTGTCTGCAGAACCGGCAGAGATTCTGTTGGACTCTCCAAGAACCTTACAATCCAGATCAGAGATGGAGTATGGAGAGATGCTCCTCCTGTCACTAATGGGACTGTTTGCATCGCTGGTTCTGCTGCTACAGCGGGACGGATGGTATGGACTCCTACTGCAGGGATCACTGGAGCTGAAGCTCACAGGTTCTGCTGGAGGATGATTGGAGCTGGTCCTGGTACCAACACTGTGGTAGGAGCTCCCAGCTTGGTGCTCAGTCCTAAAAGGAATCTCATGCTGAATGTCTGTGGGTCTTCCTGCAGGTAACGGGGGGTGAAATTTATTGGGCAACCTGTGACCATCTTCATGCAGCCAGGACTTCTGTAGGCTTTGAGTAGGACCTTGGGGTCGGGCCATTGAGTAGAAAGAATCTCCCGTTTGAGCACATAGGCGGTCAGACGCAGGACTTCTGGGTAATCCGTTCACTGAACCATGACAGAACCTTCGATCCATTTCCAGGAACTCAGTCCGGGACGGTAGGGTCAGAGTACTGCGGGAGAGGACAGGTGATCCACCCAAAGACCGGCAGCGAGGAGACTGAGAGGGTCGAGGTAAAGATGGACTGTGGCTCCCTGAAGCATGGCCTGCAAACCTGCGTCTTAGTTCTGGAGACCCAAACTCCTCTAAGGCCCGGTGGGTAGCGTCTCTGGCCACTGCATCCATGGTTGCCTTTGATAAGTAGGGTTGCCCCCATGAGGAGTCCATCCTCGGCTGCTGTTGGTGGCTGTTGCCATGTAAGGTTTCATCTCCGTACCACATTGGGTCACTCATCCTCTTCTTCAGATGAGCAGCAAGCTGCTGGCCCTCTGACCTTCTGTTAGGATCCTGTTGGTGTCCAGCCATGCTGCTGACGCTGCCTTTCTCTATGTACCCAAAAGACACCAAAGACATCCGTCCATCTTCATCCACCGTCTCTGGGACCTCACAAGACCTGGGACGGGTGGTGTAGGTGGAGGGCACAGTCAGCCAGTGTGAGGATGTAGAAGATTGAAAGGAGGGATCAAAACTTTCATCCAAAGTTTCCTGATGGTGGAACTGGGCTGCAGAGGAGTGAGGGTTCTGGACCTGGAAGCTGACTGAATGCCTAGAAGAAGACTTAGGAGAGCAGTGGTTCGCCCTCGCCGAACGGCACGGTATCTCCGGGGAAAGATCTGGACTCCGGTTGGGACTGGACTGGCTGGAGCTCCTTTGGGAGGTAGAGACGAGATCTGGACATTGCAGCATCAACTGGTTCGTTTCACCATCGCCTCGACCCAGGAACTTCTCGTCCTCTTCCGAAACGGACCGGACTTCCACATAGAGGTGGAGAACTTTACCTGGCTGAGACATGGTGGCCACTTTAGCAACCTGCTCCTTCCTGCTAGCTAAATACGCAGCGGGCTGCTGGACTTCCATGAACCCTGCAGAACCCTGAAGCCTATGGTGTTTGGTCGAGAGAGCAGCAGGTCCATTGTCCATCAGCTCCTACAATCTGCAGCGAGAAAAACAAACCGAAGAAAAATCCATCAACATCTCAACTCATCAAGTCATTGAGCTCAAAGTTCTCCGAGTTTGAGACTGAACTAAAACACGTTCTTTAGACCCAGACCTACACTTCTAATGTCTTAACTGGTGGTTCAAATCCACATGGACCACAAGTTGGACTTCTCAGCTGCTTCTCAGTTCCTTCACTTCCTGTCCAGATCCTTTGATTTGACCGACAGGAAGTAAAGCTTATTGTTAACTTTATTTACTGTGACATCTGAGTCGACGCGTTCTTATCAGACTCTGACCTCTGACCCTGGCTTACAGCCATACTGGTCCCTGACCATTGAGACGGGCAGGAGGTCCAAACCTTCAGGAAACAGGAAGAGGCTGAGGAGTTCAACTCTCCTTAGAATGGTCAGGTACATGAACTGGACTGAGGTCCAAACAACAAACAGAACCCTTAAGGTGGATTGCAGAGTCCAGACCACCTTAAGAGACACCAGGAAGGTTTGGAACCCAGGAGGAGCAGAAGATTTTCACTAAGAGTGTGTGTGTGTGTGGGGGGGGTGTATACTCTTGGTCTGATAAGCAGTTAGCCCTACTTTTCTTGGACTCTGCTAATAGGATTCCCTCACCACCCCCTCCTCTTCCCAGCATGCATCATTCAGGAGCTGACACACACACACACGCACACCCAGACACACACACTCTTTGCATGAAGACACACATGCAGCTGTAACCTTACCTGAGTGTCCTCTGTCCTCGCTGCTGCAGTGACGTCTCCTGTGTTGCCGTGGTAACCTCCGTTTCCTCCTTCCTCTCCTCAGTAACCAGGTCTTTCTCGTCCTCTTCGTCCTCCTCTTCCTCTCTGAACACTAGTTGTCTGCAGCAGAGCCGGCTCATCGTGGATTTACAGACTCCTCCTCTTCCTCTCTTCCTCCAAAAGCTGCTAGCTCCGCCCACCTTCCCACCAGCCAATGAGCCACTGAGTTGGCTGCTTCAGCCAATGACTGGGTGGAGGGGGCGGAGCCACAGACCTGATCAGGAAACACAAACACTCTGATCAATGAACTGTGATGTCACTGTTCTGCATTCTGATTGGCTGAGGGCGTCTCAGCAGGCAGAACCAATCAGATGCAAGCTGGCACCAATCAAGCCAAAGCGAGTCCCTGATTGGTCAGAACAGCACGATACCGACCACACCAGCAGAAAGCAAGCTTACCTGAGATGAGCTGAGGTCAGAGGTCACTGAAGAAAGCTGGAAGTGGATGCAGATGTCAGGTTGGTGGCTGCTGGTTTCTGCAGAACATCTGATCCCAGATTAACCTTCTCACCAGGGTCACCAGGGTCACCTGGAGCTGCCGGTGGACTCTCTGGTTACTATGGTGACTCCCTCCTTTTAGGCGCAGCAGGGGCTCCTTTGGTTCTGATTGGTTCTTCTGGACGGTAGTTGAGTCATTGCTGTTTGGACCGTTATTCCCTCTGGTCCTGGATGCTTACTTTCACCCAGTAGTTATGACACGTAACCATAGCAACAAGGTATGTTGTTATATTTTTACATCAGCTTAACAGCATCTCAAAAACTGAAATTACACCTGAACTTTGACCCCAGATCCTAAGGAGCTTCACGGATGCAGAGAGACGAAGGACATTAAAAACATCTCTAACATTTTTCTATCCAGACAGGTTTAAAGAGGAGCAGCAAAAGCAAAGGAGGTGGATCAGCAGAGCAACAGGAATATGGTTTCTGCTATCAGAGCCGTTTTCTGATTTCCTGCAGCACTGACTGCTACAGGAGATCCTTCCTGCCCACAGCATCACCATCCACACCGACTCTTAAAGAAATCATTTACCTTTGGGATAAACAAAGAATTTATCAAATAAATTGAATAAAAGCTGAAACTAAAACTTTAGCAGAAATTTCCCCAAAAAATGAAGTTGAATATTGGACAATTAAAACACAACACAATAAAAGATTTAAACAGGAACAACAAATAAATGTAGCATTACCTGAACTAATGATAATTCAGGTGAAATGAGCGAGGAAGAGGAGCAGCCTCAGCTCTTCCTCTGACTGGACCCTGAAACCAGCTGAGCATTATGATCAGAACCAGTCTTTACTAAACACTTCCTGTGGTCATCAGCAGCTCGTCTCTGATTGGCTGAGCTCGGACTGTCCTCTAAAGGTCACTGGACCTCCTGCATCCCAGAACCAGGAGGATGGAGCCGGTCCAGTTCGGGATCTTTCTATAAATACCACCTGTCTTATTTGTCCATTCATTATTGGAAATATCATTTTAAAGACGAAGCTCCTCTTTATGCTCCATTAAACATTCGTTTCTGTCGCTTCTCAGTTGGATTCGGGAGCAAATATCTCCTTTCAGAAACTGGGCTTTTTATTATTTTACAGTAATATTCGGAACCGAGCTGCACTATGTGTGCTGTTTGACATTGTTCTGTTTAATAAAAGCGTGTTTTATGATTCGGCTGGCAGTTGATCTCTGAATGCTCAACTTTAATGCGGACTTTTCCAGGATCTCCTGGTCGCTGCTGGAGGCGCTCAGCAGGGTGGACCGTCTCTTCAACAACACCAGGGTTTGGAAAAGTGGAAACGTTACTTCCAGAAAAAGTTCTTTAGTGCAGTTAAATCAGCGCCGAATTGTTCCGAAACAACTTTTATACCAACCCAGACTGAACCGGTGTTCTGCCGCAGGTTTAATCCAGTAAACATGAAAATAAACTGAAATCTTGATATTTGTAACCGAGTTCCGCGCAGCGGTGTCTTACCTCCAGCAGTGGACAGAAGCTGGGGGCTCGGCGGCTCTCAGCGGCCCCTGGAAGAGCACAGAAGTGCGGACATGGTCTCGCCCTGCAGGTCCATACGCGGTACTGGTGTCGGTACCGCTCAGAGGGCAGCTGGGGCAGTAACGGTAACCTGCGTTGCCCCGCGGGGAGAGAGAGCAGAAACCGGGCTGGGAGCGGGAGGACGGCCCGCTGGTTCCGTTCGGCGCTCCGCTGGGCCTCCGCCTCACGCGCTGTAATTTTTATTTGATTTTATTGATATTTTCCAGGCAGCTGCTGCACTTTAGTTTACCTTCTCCACGGTGACTTCAACTTCCGCATCATTTAAGTGACGTAATGTAACGTCAGGCTGGACCAACCAATCAGAGAACAGGAAAAATGGTTTTGAAGAGAATTGAATTTTTGTTTAGAAAACTGATTCCTGAGCAAAAAGTTACAGAAACATTTGATTGTTTTCAGGAATCAGTTCAGAATTTATTGAAAATTAACATGTTTGGATTCGTAAGAGGTTAATAATTCATGTGGAATTATAATTATGATCTTGTTTTCCTATGATAATCTGGATTATTTTCGCCAGTAAAAGCAGCCCAGCATTCAGAAAGCTGCAGTTCCTGCTGAGCTCCAGCAGGGGGCGCTCATTCCCCACCGTTCCTTCAGGATCTGCCTGGTTTTACATAGAAGATCTTCAACACAATGATGATGATTAATATCAGATTAAAAGAATAAAATTAAACATTTGGTGTTAAGATTCTGCGAAAATAAAATAAATAAAACAAATTACTTTATACATAAATGTGTAAAATAAAAATAATGTGTGCCTTTTAATACCATTTTCTTAACGTGCAAAAATATATTAAAATATATATTAAAGGGTCTGTTACTGCAAAAAGTACACATATAACAGAGGATCTGCTTATGAGATAAAGTAAAATTTCTCAAGAGTTTCTGATTATTAAAATGAAGAGGCAGCGTATGTTTTTGTCAGATTCTTTAAATTATTAAATGAGGGATTTTTTCACTCCATTTCATCTTGTGGACGTCATAGTTTGTTAGAATTATACTTATATTTATTATATATTTAATTTGAAGAAAAGCCTGGATTGTTTGACAAAATAAAACTTTATCTTGTTTTATTGTGAAGAGCAGAACTTTCTGGGATGGGTTTTTCTGTTCCTTTATTGATCTCTGCAGCCGGTTCTGGTTCTGGGAGGAAAGGATCCGATTGGGAGCAGCTGGAGACCAAAGAGACTCCAGAGAATCTTTCTCTTCCTCTTCTCTCTTGATCTCTGAGAATAAATGATTTTCCTTTTACTCTAGTTTTCTAAATAAAATGCCTATAATTTCTCTGACTCAGTGTTTCACTTTTGGCTCATAAGAAAATTATTTTACAATTAAAAACAAGGAATATTTGCAATTTTGATCAAATAATTTTCTTTCCAAATTTTTCTGTCAGGATTTTTTGCAGATTGGACCCAAATGTGTCCGTCTGGTTTCATCATCAGAACCTGGGCCGGCTCTTCCTGCTGCTCTGGTGATGTCACCGTTTACCTGACCTGGGGTCACCTGGGGGTCACCGCAGCACGTCTTTCCAGCAACAGAACCCCAGCGCTGTGAATATGATTCCTGATTGGCTGCCTGTCCAGGAAGTGGTCACCCCATGGTCTCCAGGTTTTCACCAGGGTGTCCAAGCTGAGGTCCGGGGGCCAGCTGTGGCCCATGAAAGGGTTTCAGACCCAAACAACAGATCAAATATTTAACAGAACCTTTAACATCTGCATTTTAATGAACAATAAAGTATCACAATCTGCTTTTATGAAATCTAAATTCTATTTTTCCCTATTTATTAAAGCCAAACTATGAAATGAACTTCCTGTGACCGTCGCTCTGCCTGGTTCTGGTTGGTGTCCTGGAGCTTCCTGCCCGATCCGCAGAGATTAAAAACCTCGACTGACTCAGAATCACCATCAACCTTCAGATATTGAAGTTTATTCTGATCATTCGCTGCACCAATAATCAGTATTGATCACAGATTAAGTTCTGCTCGTCTGAACGGTCCGATGTTCTGAGTTCACGGCGTTCCTGCTGGGAATGTTGCCTCCGGGTTCATCCTGCGCGCTCAGCGTTCCTCAGCCTGCTCTTCCTGTTGGTCTGATGATGTGACTGTTTACCTGAACTCTGACCCCTGGGTCGGCACCGCTGCGCCTGGTTCTGGTCGATTCTGGTCGGACCCAGTTGGACCGCAGCAAGGCGTCCTGTTGCCTGGAGACGCCTGGTTAAGCGTCTCTCCAGGTGAGATGGAGGCGCCGCTCTGACGTCCTGGAAACGTGTCAAACATTTCGGATCCACGTTTTTCTGAGCCGATCTCAGGACCTCCAGTTTTACCTGCTGACCCTTTGAGGCTCCCGGCCCCCGTGTTGGACACCATGATATACAAACATGAAAGTAGAACGTTTTAAACACTGAAATGATTCATTTCCGGTTCAGCAGCAGCTTTGATCTCAGTACTGATCAGAAAGATCTGATCAATATTGTTTTCAGGTTCTCTGTGAAACAGATCATGCTGACAGACACGTAGGACCGGTGACGTCACTAGCTGAGAATCACCTGGAGGCCCCGCCCCCAAGGCTCTATAAAGAGGCGGCCAGGTGAGGGGGGCAGACCGCAAGGAGCAGCGCTCTGGCCGGATCGGACCTCCAGGATTTGGTGACGATGCTGCAGATGAACGAGTCGGAGCTCCAGCTGCGGCTGGCGGCGTTCAGCTTCGAGACGCGGTTCGATGAGCGTGGAGCGATCCGGTGGATGCAGGAGAACTGGTGAGAGCTGCTCTTCTTCTTCTTCTCCTCCTCTCGGGTCCTCCAGCGGGGTCAGAGGGTCAGGAGGAGGAACATCAACCTTTAAAGTTCCTGACTCCATTAAGAATCTCCGCTACTTTAAATAGTACTGACTTAAATGCAGAACACTACATCCATCTGAAATGATTCGGGGGGTTTAACTACCGACCCAGTCCAGACTTTGTTTCGGCTGACCCACTCGGAACCGAGAAGTCCTATTAAGGCGCAGTTTCACCGAAACCGGTCTGTTTTAATAGAAACTGCTCCAATGAATCTGTTGCTATAGCAACACAGTCAATAATCCTCTCGTGTGTTTTCTGTGTTTATGGGATGCTGGGGGCCTTTACGGGTCCATTCCTCAAGCCGAATGGAGGAACTGACGTCACTATTTCAGATAAAGATTAAATATCTTTTAGTAATTGAGGCTGAGAGCAGAACTGTCTAAAATGTCCCGATTTATGAATGAGGTTCGGTGCTGGACTGAGTCAGCCTGAGGCGTTATGTAAGCACGTGCTGTCAGAGGAAGGCGGCGCCGTTACGTCACAGACCCGGTATGCGGTGATTCGTGGATCCGGTCGGACCGGTTCCTGATGAAACCTGGACGGAACGTACTGGAATGTCCGAGCCACCGGAAGTACATCAAAACATGTTTACAATGTTGGCTACGCATCAAGTCTGACGTCACAGTTTGTGGAGAAGTCACGTGATGGTGTTTAAGAGGATTTTGTCTAACATTTGTTCATAGACAGAACCACCAGAACTTGGTTCTGGTCGAAGCGGGTCGTGTTTCAGAACCTGGAAGGTTTTTCATGATGTTCTGATGGGTCTGACCGGGTCTCCTGGTTCTGATGGTTCTAGTGATTCTCCTTCTGTCCTGCAGGAACAAGTCGTTCATGTTCAGCGTGCTGTACGCCGCCCTGGTGTTCGGAGGTCAGCACTTCATGAAGCCTCGGCCCAAACTGAACCTGCGGCTGCCGCTGGTCCTCTGGTCGCTGAGCCTGGCCGTGTTCAGGTAAGAACACCTGGAACCTGCTGCATCACCTGCTGCAGCAGCAGCTCCACCTGGCCAAAGTCCGTCCAGAACCAGTAGAAACCAGGCGGGACGCCGCCTCCCTCCAGACTACACCCGTCTCCATGGTAACCAGGTTTTGCTTTGGGTCCCCACCCGGATTCCTGGCTGGGCGAGTTACTGCTGCTGACGCATTGCCATAGCAACGGGCCCCACACCTGCAGATCAGGTGTGTTTAGTTTGGAGCGAGTGGAGGCGTCGGCTCACCTGGTTCAGAACAAAGGTTCCTTTCAAAGCATCTGGAGTCGGTTCTGTTGACCCAGAGGGCCAACCTTTGACCCCGCCTCATTACATTAATATCAACCAGAGGTCCGGCTGGTTCTGATTCCCGCTGGGCGGGTCGGCTGTCGGACCGGTTCTGAGATCAGATGATGTCATCAGGAAGGTTCTGATGCATTCCAACTGTGACCAGCTGCTGATCCTGTGGCTTCCTGTCCTCATGGCTCTGCTTCCTGTTCTGACCTCAGCATCATCGGAGCGGTCCGGACCGGGTCCTACATGCTGCACATCCTGAGCGCCAGCGGCTTCAGACGCTCCATCTGCGACCAGAGCTTCTACAACGGACCCGTCAGCAAGTTCTGGGCCTACGCCTTCGTCCTCAGCAAGGCTCCAGAACTCGGTCAGTTGATCCTCAGTCTGAACGTAAACGGACCAGAACATCAGGGTTCAGTTCTCTCGGGTCGGTTTGGGTCACCTTTAATCTGCAGGATTTGAAATGTTCTGGAAGATGGATGTGAAGGTTAACCGGGTCCAAAGTATTAATTCTGACCATGTGACCTCCTCCAACACTGGAGTCAACTTTTAGCTTAGCGCTTCGGCTAACTGTAAACGTTTAGCGCACTTAGCTTCACCTAAACTTACTTTCCCAGATAAATCCTAAAGAGCTAATTTACTTGACTGTTAAACTTTTAGTTAACAAAACATCAATTTATTGACCGTTAGTCATTCAAGTAGATTTTTATATTCATGCTCTTATTTTGAAGGGGGTTAAGACAGTTTGCAGTTCCTCGTGGGCATTAACATATCTTAGTGCTTTAGCATTAGATTAGCTTCCACTAGATACCATACTGGAGTAGTGCATTAGCCACTGCTGGTGTAGCATTAGCAGAACTGATGTCTGATTAGCGGTTTTGGGTTAGCGCAGCTAAGTTCTTCGTGCTAAGCAGCATTAAAGATTAAAGTTGCTGAGTCATTAATGTCTTTTTGTTTCCGTCTCCAAGGCGACACGGCGTTCGTGGTGCTCAGGAAGCAGAAGCTGCTCTTCCTCCACTGGTACCACCACATCACGGTTCTGCTCTACTCCTGGTTCTCCTACAAAGACATGGTGGCCGGCGGCGGCTGGTTCATGACCATGAACTACACCGTGCACGCGCTCATGTACAGCTACTACGCCGCGCGCGCCGCCGGCTTCCGCGTGCCCCGCCCCTTCGCCGTGGTCATCACCAGCGCCCAGATCGCCCAGATGGCGATGGGGCTGACGGTCAGCGGCCTGGTGTACCGCTGGATGCAGCAGGGCGACTGTCCGTCCCGCATGGACAACATCACCTGGGCCACGCTCATGTACCTCAGCTACCTGCTGCTCTTCTCCAACTTCTTCTACCAGACCTACCTGCGCCGCGAAGACAAGGCCAAGAGCCAGTAGGACCCGCCGGACCGCAGGGGGCGCCGCTGAGCCCACATGACGCTGCTGCAGCAAATGAAGGAAACCAGAGCAGAAGACGGAGTTGATTTATGTCTGGGAATGAAGGAACGGTTCAGAACCCGCTGGTTCCTGACTGCAGGTCCAAACATGGTTCCGATCTAAACCAACATGAAGCTCAGCTGCTGAAGAGAGGTCCCAAAATATTCTGCTCATTTTGACTAAATTTATCAGCTTTGGACCCAGAAAATGTTCTGAACCATTTTTACCTTCAGCCTCATTCCCAAAATATTTGAAATATGTAAAATATATATATATATACTTATAACCTGAACCATTAGAACCCGTGTGGTCCGAATCACTGGTTCTACTGGTTCCGGCTGAACTCAGGATGACTGGGGAGAGTAAACCGGGTCAGAACTGGAACTTAAGTTTTATTTCTGTAAACATTTCCATCAGTTTGTCTTTAAAATGTCAAACTTCTGATTCTGGAACCGATCCAAAAGAACCGGTTCAGGTCCAGCTCAGCAGGTATGAAGGCAGCTGATTGGCTGCTGGAAGGTCGCATGGCTCACGTGACTAAAGTCGTCCTGTTGGACCTGGTTCAGGTCGGTGTGATTGTGGAAACGGATCGGAGTTCTGAAGGGAACCAGCAGCTGACGTCACAGCTCGTTTCCATGACGAAGACAATCTTCCACCAAATGATCACCTGGACGTTTTCCTGGGGGGGAAATTGGGATATTTATGGTTATTTATTGTTTAAAAATGTAATAAAGTGACTTTTTCAATTTGTACATTTTGGGTTTTTTTCTAGTTTGGTTAATTTGCATGAAACAGAAACTGGAATCATTTGAAATATTTTCAGGATCTGGAGCCAAACTAAACCTGATCAATACAAAACTCAACATGCTGGTTATTATTTACTGCAGCTGTTACTTTAAATCTGAAGGAATTTCCACTGGGTTTATTATCCAGCAGAACCGACTCAGAACTCTGAATTACATCCTCAATAAGTTTGGTTTATCTGGACCGGCGGTGCTGGGGTCCGGTCGGGTCCGGTCGGGTCCAACACCGAGTCATTTGATTGGTTCGTTACCATCCTGCTCAGAGCTGATTGGCTGCTGAGGGAATTCAGCCATTTGATCGGAACCTGAAAACTCACAATATAAATGTGTTCAAACTTTAATGCTCCATTTTATTGAGTTGTGACTCTGAAGGCGCCCCCTGGTGGAGCCGCTGCTCACTGCAGATGTTGAATCAGCAGGACTAACATTAAATCTTTAGTATCATAAAAGTTTCATTTTCAGGTTTTTTTTTCAGAATCCTTTGAAGTTTTAAACACATTCAGACCAAAACAGTTTTATAGTTAAACTTCAAAGTTAATCCTCCTGCAGTTTTGGTTACATTTGACTTTTGAGTTCAAATATTTTATTTTTTTAAATTGTGAAATGTACTGAAAAGTTATTTGTTGCATATTATTTTTAATATGAACATGACACTTAAATCTGTCAGAAATCTGAAATTAGTCTCAATTCATCTGTTTTGCTCAGAACATCCAGACAATTACAACTGAGAAAAGATTTCTTTGACTAAAATCTGGTAATTTAACAGCAAAATGTGGCCTTAATAAACCCACTGAACTGTAAATATTAATGCTAAGAATAACAGCTTGATTCAAAGACGTCAAATAAAAATTAGCAAAGAATCATAGACTCAACTATTTATTGAAATCACATGTAGACATCACACTGCAGAGCAAAACATCCCATAATATCACATCAAATAACACAATAAAAAATATGTAGTTTTTGTGTAGTGTCTCATTTGAGTTGAGTTTTCAAAAAGTAAATGTTTTGTTTAAACTCAGTTTCAATCAGAACCACAGATTCTAGAAAAGATAACAGTTCATGTAACAGTTCACTATTTATCCTCAAACATCTTCATCACTGTTCATTTCTTAATCATTTCTGAATTTTGTCTGACATTCAGGTCAAAAGTTTCTGGTTTGTTTTTAATTTCATCCAATTAAAGACCTTAAAAACCCTTGAAAAGGAAAAAAAAGTGCTGCAATAATGATACACATTGAATTGAGGTAAAATAAGATCAAACCCACCATTAAACCACATGGTTGAAGTGAAATGGAGTCACCAGAACATAAACATCCTTCCTAAAGTTTCCCTGGAAGTTGCTTCTTGCCTCCATCATCTGGTTCTTTCTTTCTCTGTGTTTCATTTGGAAAAATCACTATTTCCATCTGCAGTGGAAGAAAAGAAGAAACTGGTTATAAAAGACAGATAATCACTTCAGCAGCTGTCCTCCAGGGGGCAGTAGAGACATCAGAGAAATTCATCATTTCATTTTTATGCTAACTCCCAGCATGACTGACTCTTTTGGGGTTATGTTAAGAAATCTCAAGTTTTAGTTAGCTGTTAAATCCAGATTAATTTTCTTTTATTTAACCACTAAATGAAAAAGTAGAACTTATTTACTTGAGAGTTTCCAGTCTAAAGTCTGAACTGGTTGCCAGGTCACACAGCTGCTCCACGTCTGGGTCCTTCAGCCTGTTGTCAACCAGGTCCAGTTCTGCCAGATGGGACGGGTTGGACCCCAGAACCGAAACCAAAGACAAACAACTGATCCCAGTCAAGCTGCAGTTCCTGAGTCTGAATAAAAAATCATTAAATGTCTTTAAAATCACTTTATGTGTAAATACAGTAAAATAATAATTACTGACATTAAACCATCGAGTTGATGTTGTTTTTGTTCTGTTGGGTTATATTATGTTTTTATTCTGTGTTATATTATAAACTTTGTGTAATATTGTTCATCTTCCATAATCCAACAAGCTCTGAACAGTTGAGACTAAATACTGTTGCGGTTTGTTCACACCAACTCCAGTTACACCAGTTTCTCCAGTCTGCCTGTTTCAGATGTCTTTGTTCCAGAACAAATGATTTCATGACTTCCTCTGCAGCCATCAATGTCAAACAAGCCTGTTAATCCAACACTTACTAAACTCAGTGATGTGCAGAAGGGAAACACTAAAACCAGCATGGAGAAACACAAACTAATTACAATATCTGTTCTCTAAAATATATATATATATAAATATATAAATTAAGTTTTAAACAAATTTACAAGCAAATTAAAAAAAATCTTTCAGAAAATCAATCAATCAAATTTATTGTATAGCACGTTTGGTAACTTTATTTGATGGTGTGCATAAGACTGACATGACACTGTCATGAACATGAAGGAGTTTATGAATGTCTATAACTGTCATAAAGAGTCATTCAGTAAATAATGACACTTTAATGCAAAGTTGGCAATTTTAATGGACTTTCAATGCAACTTTTAGAGCAACTAAGCTGCTGAACCAACATTTCATGGTAGTAAGAAATAAAATATATCCAACTTATCATTTAGTTTATTTCTGATTATTTTCCTTTAGTAAGAGTTAAAAGCATTTAAATTAAAAATATTCAAGAAATGATGTCACAAGAATAAAACAATACTAGATTATGTCAAAACAAACTGAAGTATTTAGTAACAGGCAAATAAAAAATGACGTAAAACCATAATAAACAGTAATAAAATAAAAGAATGAAATCAAATTTTTGATTATAACTAGACTGTAAATTGCATTGG
>CAEFZY010045527.1:0-31029 GCA_903066815.1 Brachyrhaphis roseni
ATGTGGGAGTTAGTATACTATTTTTGTGACCATTGGCATTTCGGAATGTAAAACAATTGTGCATAAGCTTCTGGCGGCTTCTGGCGGGTGGATGTTAACAGGTCATGTTTTATGAGGGAAGTGACAATGAGCAAAAATGGATGCTTGTGAACTGGCACAGAAGGAACCGAGCAAAACCCAACCGCCACTATGGGTCGACCAGAGGGAACTTCAACACCAGACTGCCAATGGACGACGAGACTGTACATCACTGGTAAGGAGGAACAAATACTATGGGCATCGCAACAAGGGATGCCAAAGTGATGAATGGAGCAACTACCGGAGACCACCAGAACGAAGACGCCACCCCAAAATCCAGCGACTGTAGCATGCGGACTACAGGAATGATGTCAGTGCCAGAGATGGATTTTCCAGAACGGACCATGACACAGTCTTCAGACTGAAGGTTCGAATCTTACACATAGCACGTGGGTCGTGCTTTGCCCCTGCACCACCACGACACCATGGTCCTGCTCTTTCTGAATTACAACTGTTCAGCCTCGTCCGAAAAGACTAGCTGAACCCATTTAACGTAGCGTCCACCTGGGCCCGAAAAAACTTGGAACACCAAGCAGAGGAGGTGGGAAGAACGTAAACGAATAAGTGACCTTGCTAGTGGTGAATTAACAGCAGGAGGTCCCAATCCTGATGACATTGTCACCCTTGTTTCTAGACAGGTTCTAGAGGCCTTTTTCTCTAGAACCCATCAAAATCACTTCAAAGACACCCACAATTACACCTGCCATGAGCAGACCCATTGAACATGTGGGAACAGCGAACAGACTGCAGGATTGAAACCTAACCATCAGGAAGAAGTGGCTCATCATCGGGGATTCCAACGTGACCAAATTTCCACAATTTGACACTGGGATTCTCCAGGTGGACAGCTTCCCGGGAGACATGCTGAACGGCAGTTGTGGAATGCCAATTACAGAAGTTGAGCCTGTTGTTCGTCCGAACCACAGGGTATAATGTTGTTTCTTATACCCTGATCAGGGTACCGAAGACCATATTCCCACCAGCAAAGATCTTAATTTCGAAGATCAACTTTGATCCTCTGCTTCCATACAGAGAGTGGTCCGTCCTCCATCATCCTAACGGACACATTCAGACTTACAGGGAACACGTTCCAGTTCTGACTGAGGTTTTCCATACAGAGTAGGAAGGTGCTCATTGGACCAGTACCACAATGTTGCTGATCCTGGTACATTGGAATGGTCAGCTAACGCAAACGTCCCCATTAGCCAGAGAGCACTGGATTTGGGTCTGACTGTGGTCAAACTTTTGGGACATTTTAAATCTTCTGCTGCTCAATTCAATCTTTTGAACACAGATTTGACTTTTATACCCACAAAAGTTTACAATAAAAACATTAAAATCCAAAGCAGTTATGACCTTTAATAGTGCCACAGAAAGATTAAATTAGACTTGCTTCTTCACCCCCCACCACCCTCCCAAAAGGGTGAGAGGAAATCCTGGCCTTTGACAGGAACACACTTTGGCAAGCAGGAAGCAGGTGATAATTAAAGAGCAAAACAAATGATAAAAGAGTTGAAAATTTGTTCCACATGACAAGCAAGTGAATTGAAAAATGTTTCTGAAAGTAATTTCAATTCAACACGTTTTGTACAACTTTGGTTAAGGTTATTTTCCAATTGTCTGTACAATGTGTATTTTGTTTGAAATAAAAGCTGATCAAAGATTCAACTACGTCTTCTGTGCCACAAAAAGTGGACAAGGGAAAATCCTGCCTTAAGTTTGTTTCCCAAAACTTTTATTTGACTAGGAGAGCAAGAAGTTGTGCAAAGTGATGGGGCGGAGGGAGTCAAACATTGGCTGATAAGGTTACCTAAAGGGGAGGGATGATTAAGAAAACATTAAATTAGCAGTACAACAGAGCTGGCAGATCAGAGGAGCTGTGGACGAGTGAAGATGGAGAACAAGGAGGAAAGTGAACTCTGCTTTCCACAACATCGCAACACCTCCTGCAGAAGGCTGAGACCCGGCTGGTCTGAGGGCGTCGTCCTGAACATCGCTTTATTCATCTCTCTGCTGACTGTGACGCTCAACTTGCTCATCATCGTCTCTGTCTCCCATTTCAGGCACAAACGTGTTTTTAGAGAGCAAACAGATCAATTTCAGTAGACTGCAAATGAAACCTTTGATAATTTGGTCCAATGATTGTTTTCCTTCTCTCTGTTCATCCAGGCAGCTCCACACTCCCACTAACGTCTTCATCCTCTCTCTGGCTGTGTCAGACTTTCTGGTTTGCCTCCTGCTGATGCCTCTGGAGATCTTCAGGAACACAACCTGCTGGCTCCTCGGGGACGTCGCGTGTGTCCTCTATACTTACCTGATCACTCAAGTTGTCTCCTCTTCAGTCGGAAATATTATCATTATATCAGCCGACCGCTACGTGGCCATTTGTGACCCTCTGCATTATCCCACCAGAATCACTCTAGCCAGAGCCAAGTGCTACGTCGGTCTCTGTTGGCTTCTTTACGGCGTCTACAGCGTTTTCTACTTAAAAGACGAGCTGGTCCGCCTCGGCAGGGCTAACTCCTGCGTGATCCAGTGCGCGATTCTGGTCAACGCCACAACGGGCACTGTTGATCTAATTTTGAATTTCATATTTCCAGTTACAGTCATCGTTGTGCTGTACATGAGAGTGTTCGTGGCGGCCGTGTCCCAGGCTCGCGCCATGCGCTCTAACGCCACGGCCGCGACCACTCGGCTGTCGGTGGGCCTGAAGTCGTAGCAATCGGAGCTGAAAGCCGCCAGGACCCTTGGAATTGTTGTCTTTGTGTACCTAATGTGTTACTGTCCGTTTTATGGTTACGTTCTTGTCATAGTGAACGTACCTAACACTCCGTCTGTGCCTTTTCTGTTCTTTCTCTTCTACTTTAACTGTTGTCTTAACTCCGTGATCTACGCCTTGTTCTACTCCTGGTTCAGAAAAGCGATCAGGCTCATTGTCACGCTGCAAATCCTGCAACCTGCAGTGACACTGAAAGTAGCATTTTAGTTTGTCTGTCTCTGTGAAAATTAAATGCTGTAACTCATTTGATAACAACCAAACAACTGATAATTATATGCTTTGTTTAATGTGGTTCTAAGAAAATGTATTCGCTCGTGAGTTTTTTTTATGTTTCTTTTAAGTGACAATAAGCAACATGCATGTCATTAATCTTTTAATACCACTGCACAATTTTAAAGCTGAAGGTTTCCTTATATGTGTGTGTGTATGTGTGTACTGTTGTCACAATATTCACATCACATACATGTAAGAATCAAATACAAAGAAGTCAAAGAAAATCAGTCCTCCCATGAAGTTGTAGGGGAAAATGTATTGAATTCTTTGTAGAAAAGCTTTTTTTTTGCAGCGACAACCTTCAGATTTCTCTCACATAGAGAAAATAGTCACATGCATGGCTGGTGTGATTGCATTCAACAGGACCGATGTTAAATGCCGGCATCCTGCATGTTTCTGGCTCAACACGACTGAATTAAATGATGGTCAGTTATCAGGCCTTTAAAATGTTCACAAAAAAAATTCTTGACCATTTTCTAAGTTGTTTCATTGTGTAATCCATCTGTATGGTCATTGTCTGTATCTGTTAAACTTTTACAAATTGACTAAACCAAATTTCCATTAAGTTCTTTTGAAATGCTATTGAAAAGTTTAATGTGATTATTCACAGAAATTGAAAATAAAACTTTGTTCATTACTAATTAAAGTAAAAAAAAAAATTAAAAAAAAATTCTTCTTTCTCTTTCTTGAAAACATACTAAAGTGTGACTCTAAATTAAAGGCATATGGAAAATCTCTATATTAAGGTTCCTCACACCCTGCTGGAAAAGGTCAGCTTGAACTTTTGGTCCGCTGCTGCTACATCCTCAGTGAGGGAATTAGTTATTGACTCTCCTTGTCGCTAAATGATGTCCTGGCCAAATTTTGCATATTTTGTAATTTGTGTTCCAGATAGTAGAAAAAAACATCAAAGTCAAAAAGTGATTTAAAAAATGCTATAAACCTAAGCATGTTCAGAACTACAAATGAACTTAAAGTTTGCCCTATCCTTCACTAAATCAGTTTTGCGTAATCTATTTAACCTAAAGACAACGAGGTGAATCGGTAGCTGAGTTTCCATTACAAATGTGCACAAACGTCTACATCCTGCTAATGATGAAAAAAAACCCAACATGGCTGTTGTTTTTTTTAAAAAACAACAGCCATTCGGACAACACAATTTTGGAATTGCAGTGTTTCCATTAAATACGTGATTATGCTTGTTGACGGGATAAGTCAAAAAAAAAATCATGGCAGCGACAGATGTAAACAGTTACATCATTCGACCATGGCTGCCATCAGAGAAGACTTTGGAGCCTCTTATAGTTAGGCGCGGCTAGTTATGCAGCATTGTGGGGAAATTATCGTCGCCACTTTTACAGAATAGCTATGGACTCAACACGTTGGAATGACACATAACATTTTATGAACTGTGCAATGCTGAGAGAGCTCTGGTGGAGCCGGCTGCATTGTCCAAATATAACAAACCATCCTCATACTACTTCCTGTATGAGGATGGTTTATGGTTTATTTCTTCGGCAGTAGTGACATCCGAAAGTTTAGCATGTGAAAAACAGTGTTCCTATTGCAATTCTGCAAAATACATACTTCAATGTGGCTGAGAAACCACCTCATCCTAGCTCCAAAACTTATCAAAAAGGTTTTTGTTTTTTTTATTTGTTTGTTGTTTTTTCCAAAATTGGGATGTTTATGTTATACAGATTTATTTTAGTAGAATCAATTCACGCAACCTTATGGTTAATGGCAACGCAGCTAGCGAGCGAGGTTGTGTGAACAACAGTTCTGGCGAGTAGGCAATATGTAAAATTATATTTATGTCCTTTTAATTCAGAGCGGAATAACTGAGAGTCAATTGCAATGCATACTGTAAGACAGAATTAGTTTTTCTTTTAGATTTGTTGAGAGTAGGTGTATCGTTATTCTTTTTTGTTGTGTGTCCATACAGATCCAGCATTTAGGAAGACCCTATCATATTGCGATCATAAAACATGTCCAAAGATTAAAGCCCTATTCAAGTATTCTTTAAAACACCCTGACAATCCAACAGGTCTACCAACAAAGTGAAACAGGTGTTGTCACAAATGTGCCTCTGACTTTTAAACCTTCAAAATGATAAGCTGTGTGAGAAAGCAGTGATGGAAGTTCTTAGTGCCGAACTGAGACCTGCAGGAACGTCAGTGGTGTCCAGTTTATTCAGAAGACGGGTAGCGGAGCTGGAGTTTCCCTTTGGGTTTCAAACCAACAAACTGCGGAGCTTCCTAGAAAGGGTGAGGCCAGGCATTTTGGATTGCATGAAAGAATCAAAGCAAAGTCCAGGTTTGTTTTTGATGAGGGAACAGCACCATAAAATGATATGAAGCTCTAAAGCTGAATTTACAAAACACTGAACTCAGCAAACCATTTTGAATCAGGCAGAGGAAAGTTTTGACGTCCCACAAATACAATTGTGTCCTCATCAAGGAACTGTAACAAATAAATATTCAAAATGGAGGCTCAATCCAAGGATCAAAGATTGCAAATGATGAACAATTAGGTCAAAGTAGAAAAAACACATACGATAATCTTGTATTGTAGCACACATACTGTAAATAACATGACAGGTACAAACTTAAATTTTACAAACAGTTCAGAACAAGTAACTTGAGTTATACTTATTAAAACTAAACTGTTGTGCTTTCCTAATGAGCAATAAACATTAACTTTCATTGCCGTAGCTCCATGTCTATCAACAGAAGTTAACTTGAAAATAATTTGAAAAAACATATCACAATGATCCTTTGGCCATTAACAACTCCATAACACACCCTCAACTCCAGTGAGATTAACAATGTTTCTCTGTAAACACGTTTTGTAGCCAATTACTTGTTCCTAATTGCGTCTCGCTGAGCCTCATTAGACGGGTTTGTTCACACCTCTATGCATTAGTCATATGACCTCCAAAGCGCCGCTGTAATCAAAGGTGTTAACATGTTTCAGGATACACAACATGATGCAATCCCTTCACTAAGTTCTATGTTATGACTTTAAGTTTTCTGACTTCTGGCATCTCATCGATTAAATATGAACACTCTTTTCACAAGGGATACTCCAGAAAATAATCATTTAACATTTTTTTATTGAAAACGTGATATTTTAGTGTCTCAGCCCCTTGTTTTAGGCCACGGGTACAACTCTAGCTGTTAAACCAGTAAAAAACAAAAACTCAGACATTTGTCCACGCATCTTGCATAAAAGGGACTGCACAGTGGCGCAGTTGGTAGCACTGTTGCCTCGCAGCAAGAAGGTCCCGGGTTTGATTTCTGGGGTCTTTCACTAAATTCTCCTTTGCAATCGACTGGCAACCCGTCCAGGGTGACCCCGCCTCTCGCCCATTGACCGCTGGATTTAGGCACCAGTAATGCTCACGACCTCATTAGGGATAAGCATGTAAGATAACGGATGGATCTTGCATAATACTATGTTTAATGGCAAGAGAGCTGAGATTCAGTTACTTAAATAAAAATCCTGAGTGGTCCTGGTCATCAAGTCAATATAATGGTACAACAGAAACTGCCTGCTCTATTCAAACATATTGACAGAAAATAAATGTACATTTGCAATTATATATTAACTACAAAAATAATGGCGTCAAGACCAGACCATGTATTAAAGTACTTCTCATACTCATAAGTTTGTTGAATTGTTACATGTAGATACAAATTAAGATTAGTGGTAATATTTATTCCATATTTGAATTCACAATTAGAAGAATGAGCCATTTTAGTTCTAAAACAATTTAGGGGTAATATGAAAATAGGTCAGTTTTCAATTTCATTACAAAAAGTAAAAAGCTCCAATTAAACCAGAATCAAAACTTTTTTGTCCAATGTGTGTCAAATCCAGATTTTGTCTACCCTACATTATCAAATTGAGAGTGTATGCAGTGATACTCTGGTATTTGCAGGTTGTTTTGGGACCTGTGAATCGCTAAAACATGCGAATACCCGAGACCTCTAAAACTGCTTATAGTTGTCTGCTTTACAGTTGTCAAACACAAAAAGTTCAAACTCGTACGCCACCCACTGGCTTACGAGGGAAAAACCTCAGGATGTCCGGAACAGTTCCGAAATGGTGGCCTCTCATCATTAGGTCCGGAAGACGGTGGTGAAGGTGGGGAAGGGGACGAGGGGCATTCCCTCATTCCTGGAGCGCAGAGGCCCGATCCCAGGCATCAGCAATCTTGTGCCCAGTCAAGACCGCCCGGGGCTCAGTGCAGTCTCCGGGCCCAATGTTCACCCTCTTCTGCCAAACGGGCGAAGTACTGGAAGAGAGTGATGACCTCTTCACCTCCTGTCTTCTTCCCCATATTCGTCTGTCATATAGTGGTTTGCAGACAGGGAAGAAACACCAGCTTGAGCAGGTGAAGTCGTTTTAATAGGCCAGAACAGGTAGCAAGTAGCTGTGCATCAAAACGTGTTCAGCTACATCTGACAAAGCACCAACAGAGAACTTAAATACAATCGGGAGATAATCAACAAACTCAAAACAGCTGATGGTGATCAAGGAATATCAGACAGAAACAATAGCTAAAAAACAACAAAAAACTAGCTGATCACAGTTCCTTACCTCTGCTTTTTGGGGTACAGTCAATCAACTCCAGGGTAAATAAATGCCGCTTCTGGATTGGTTGCTTTACAACAGCCAGCCAATAGCATGTCAAGTGTAGCAGGATGAAGCCTGCCCCAGGATTGAGGACACCTGGCACCTAATTGCCTCATAATGGGTGTGAGCATAAAGGCAGACTCTCACTTGCTTTCTTCATGCCTGTATTTGGTTGCACTTCAGTGGGAAGGTCACTTGGTTGACTTGCAGTGGTCAAAACTCTAAGATCTGAGATCAGTAAGTAATGTTTCTCCTTCTGTATAAGACCTGCATTTTTTTAGTTGGTTAATTTAAATTGTTTAAATCTAGAAGCTGCCTGAAGTCTCCTGTTTGAATCTGAGGTGTGGCTGTAATTTACCCTCCCCAGTTCAGCTTGGCAACATAAAACTGGTATGTATTTTTGTATTGCACTCATGCAGTTAGTTAGTGATGGGTAAATGAGTCGTCATGTATCGTTTCGACCCATAGCAAAACTGTATTGATACTGTGTCACTGAATACTGACACCTGCTGGACATTAAAAATCCCTACTGGCAACATAGTTGACAGACTGATTTGATGATCTAGTCCAGTGGTCCCCAACCACCGGACCGTGCAAGAAATAATTAAATATTTCCGTTTTGTGTATTATTTGAGTCTGGAGAATCTTTTATTTAGATGGACCACCTCATTGCAGAGAAACAAGCTCAGGACTCCATTAGTCATTATCGTGAGTTAAAATTCTCATGAAAGTAAAATGTTTGTTTTTTTAGCGCATCTGTATCTTCTTTTGAAGGGATATGTAAACTTTACCATAGCGACCAGAGTCAGAGAGCATTACGGCAGTGGTCGAGACGAGATGACAGGAGTAGAGTTTTAGGTCTGGTTCACATGGCACGATTTTAAAATTGTTGGCCGATTTTCCAAACCTCTATGACCACAGAACTGATAAAAGTCCAACAGGTTCGGTCGGTTCGTGTGTCCAGCCACACGGCAGGAGCAACACAAGAACCGATTCCACTCACCAACATCCCGATTCCAGAAGAAAATCCAATAAAACACCCAACATATCATGAATTTAGAATAAACAAACACGGATGACGATGTAGAAGCAGCAGTTATAGTTTGTCTCATTTTAAGCGATAAAAGACAAAACAAAAAGAAAAGGCGTTTGATAAAAGAGGGAGAGCTGCTCTATTTGCTGCACTATGATTTAGCGGTGAGTTATGTTTTTTAGTTAACATTTTTGACTGAATAAACATAACCACACATACCGTATATAAAAATGACCTTTACATACAGTAATAAACATTTCCATATATCACCTCCGATGTCCACCGGACTCTCGGTTGCCATGGCAACTGTTTGGGATTCCCGATCTTAAGTCGGGCATATTTAACACACCACACACTGCAGGAAATTGTAAGATTGGAGTAAAGGGAAAATCGGGGCAAAAAACCAAACAAACAAAAAAAGGCTTTCGCGAGAACATCAACATGCAGAATCATTATCTGGCGGGTAAATGCATCCCGTTGACAGGTTCGCTTCCTTATAAACACAGTTTGGCGGCCCGTGTCATTTCGAAACAGTTCCTGTATCGGTCACGTGACTTTCTGAAAGCAATACGTGCACCGACACGGGGTTTTGGTCTATGGGCTTGACACATGCGCCGACGCATCGGTGTTGCCGGACCCATCACTACATGCAGTTCAAAAGCACAAAATTGACAATTATTTACATATAGAACATATTGGCAATCGGATCCTTCTGCTGTTTGGCTGGAAGGGGCTCTCTGGTTGGGGTGGAGTCATCCAGCTCTGGTAGGTGACAAAGGCTTCCTCTGCCTTCTGCCACTTTTCTAAAACTCACCTATTCATTTAATTTCAGACATAAAGCTGCTGCTGCAATGTGAGGAGAGCGACGGAGCAGAGAGGAGTGAAAGAAGAAATTTGAAATGACGCCACCCAAAAGCTCAGCATTCTGCCCCATTTGGGAGTACCAATATAAATACTTGGGAAAACATTTGGTGAGTAAGCATTCTGTTTTGAATGCTAAAGAAAAACGCATACTCATCAACTACGCCACAGGGCGGGTAAATTTTAGACATCTCCCCTGCCCTGTGGAGGGGTGTGATTTTTCGAAAACAAGAGTGGACAGGCACCTGGAGGATATTATTAAAAACACGAAGAAGAAAGTCACAATTGATAGTTCGAGGGCCCTCAGGGAAACAAATCCCGCCCCTCCCCTCATCTCCTCCCTGGACCTTTACCAGGACGAGGACAACATCTTGCAGGATGCAACAGACTGTGATGCTCCTTCCTCCTCCTCCAACTCCTGCTCTTCCTGCGTAAAAAAGGCAGAGGAGATTAAGGAGCTCCGGGGGCAGCTGAGGAAGAGAGAAAATTGTATCAAAAGGGCCAAATCCAAGATCAAGTCTTTGGAGGAGGCCCTGTAAAACGGAACAAGTGGAGACTCTCAGCCGGGGCCCCCACCTGAAGAGCATCTCCCTGAAGAGGAGGAGGAGGAGGACTCATTATCTGAGGAGCCACCCATCGAGGTTAAAAAAACCACCCAAAGCAGTCTCTCTAGCAATACTGAAACAGTATTCTGAGTTCCCTGCATCCATCCTCCAGTACATAGGAGTATTGGTTGCACCTAAGGGGATCATTTGGAACAGCAAAACAAGAGGAGAACCAGAAGTCAAAACTGGGAAAAATAAGGCTTTTTCTCAAGTTTCTGGCCGAGGGCAAGACTGTCTTGTTAAACTGGACGTTCCTTGATAATCTCCACAAAATTCATGAGTGGCCAGAACAACTTTTCCACCAAGGAAAGGCAATCACCACCATCAAACAGTACCTGATAAACATCTTGGAGTTCTTGCAGTACTTTCATGAGACGCCACCATGCATGTCGCGTGTCCCTAGAAAGTCAATGGTGCCGGTTCTCCGATCCCTCACAAGCAACATCAAAAAACACGTCAAAAAATGCAAGGCGGCACGGATCCTTGACAAAGGGGACTTGAGAACATGCCAGAAAATGGCATACATGAAGATCCCCAAGCTGCTGGATATGGTTCAAAATAATCCAAGCCCTTTGAATATACGCTGGTTCTATGGCTATTTTAGTGCTTACTTTGCAAGCATTTATGGCCATAGAACCGGCGTCCTCACAAACATGGTCATCTCTGAGGTGGATGAGGCACGTGTGGATGCCACCTGTGGACAAAATGGATTTGTCATCAACGTGAAGAACCACAAGACGAATTGTGCATTTGGGCCTGCACAGATATATTTCACAGTGGAGGAGTTTGGCTGGTTGGAGCAGTGGCTCCAAATACGTGAAGCCCTGCAGCCACCAACTCAACTTGTGCTGTTCAATGAAAATAACCAAAAAGTTAAAGACCTCCAGCAACAGCTCCAGTGTGCCTGGAAAGAAATGGGGCTTTCGGGGTCCCCCACCTTTACAGACTTCAGGAGTTCAATTGCCACTTATGCTTGAGATGTGCTGTCACCTAATACAAGGGGGAAAGTCTGCAAAACAATGTGTCATAACACTGATACAGCAGAGAAGTACTACGTGATGGTACAGACAGCAGAGCAGATGGCAGAGGTACGACAAAGGTTCCTGGAGGCCACAGACTCCGACGGCCCAGGTCCTTCATGTGAAGCGGCGGTACCTCTGTTGGTCCTGTCTGAATCATCGAGCGAGGAGCCTGTCAGAAAAAGAGGAGAGTAGAACCCGAGGAAACAACTCCAATAGCCCTCTTCTATGTGGGCAAGGTGAGGCCACCCAGCGGTCCCAGGAAACACCACCCTCCACCCAGGCGTCCCAGGAAATACCGCTAAGAAAGACAGTGAAAAAGGATGTATTTGAGCTTCCAAAAAGCAGACCCCTTTTAACATACAGGCTGCGCAAAAGAATGCTGAGGCACACGCCTCAAAAGCGGGTATTACGTTCAAGGAAGGTTTTAATAATGTAGATATTTTCTTTTTTTGCATTTAGTTTTGTTTTCTTTGCTGTGTGTGTTTTCAATTGTTTTTATTGTCATATTGTAATATATAGGTGTGTTTCTGAAAATAAATGCAAATATTATTGTTTTAAAAAAAGAAACACTAAGAAACCAAACAAATAGTTGAAAACAAAGCGAAAACAAAGCAGCAGGGTCTCCAGCAAGCTGCAGCAGCTTTATGTCTGAATTGAAATTAAATGAATAGGTGATTTTTAGGAAAATGGCAGAAGGCAGAGGAAGCCATTGTCACCTACCAGAGCTGGATGACTCCACCCCAACCAGAGAGCCCCTTCCAGCCAAACAGCAGGAGGATCCGATTGCCAGTATGTTCCATATGTAAATAATTGTCAATTTTGTGCTTTTAAACTGCATGGGTGCAATACAAAAATACATACCAGTTTTATGTTGTCAAGCTGAACTGGGGAGGGTAAATTACAGCCACACCCCAGATTCAAACATGAGACTTCAGGCAGCTTCTAGATTTAAACAATTTAAATTAACCAACTAAAAAAAATGCAGGTCTTATACAGAAGGAGAAACATTACTTACTGATCTCAGATCTTAGAGTTTTGACCACTGCAAGTCAACCAAGTGACCTTCCCACTGAAGTGCAACCAAATACAGGCATGAAGAAAGCAAGTGAGAGTCTGCCTTTATGCTCACACCCATTATGAGGCAATTAGGTGCCAGGTGTCCTCAATCCTGGGGCAGGCTTCATCCTGCCACACAAGCAGCATAATAACTTGGTATTTTGGTCATGGTTTCAAGAAGTCCTCTAAATGTTGCCAATTGTCTTCCCAGAAAAAAAATCGTAAAAATATTACAATTCATACGAGTCATGCTGATGATGAATGATCCACCAACATATCAACTTACTCTGGTTTTTCTTTCATTGAGTTCAGATTTGACTGAACTCAATCAAAGTTGAGTTCACAGAGGTTTTCCTCTGTGAGCTCAGGTTTCTGTGAACATACTGTCTTGGCTGGTTTATTTGTTTCAGTTTCTGGTGCCAAAACGCACTGTATTTGTTCTCGTCTTCCTTTGTTTCTAACAAATTATGGGTAAAGGTGAAAATGATTAGATGCAGACCATTTTGATTATTTCATGGTTCCATCCAACCAGGTCCTGAACTCAGTCTGTGGAGGGTAACATCAGATAGACGAGCTGATTGTGAGCCTTTATAGTGACACACTGAAATTTTACTCAACGTTATCATACTTTGAGAACATCATACCAGGTCATGCCATTGTCCACCAAGCAAACACACCAATAATGACTGTAGTTGAAACGTTTTAGCTACACATTAAACATTATCCAAGGTTTGTTGAACGAGGTTCAACAAGAGCGAGGCGCGTTGCAACACGTCTGAATGAACTGGAATGTATCTGTCTGTTACTCAAGATGCACAAAATGAAGTCCTCTGTTGAGGTAAGTGTACTTTGAAGAGTGTTTTTTAAGGTTTTATTGGCTCTAGTGGCCTTTATTTGACAGGAAAGTGGGTAATTAGAGAAGGAGGAAGACATGCAGCGAAGGTCGCCAGGCCAGGAATTGAACCTGCGACAGTCACATATGTGAGTTGTGCTTAACCCCTGCGCCACTTCAGCTTTGAAGAGTTCTTGATGTGCTGCATTGCGTTAGTCATTTATAACTGCGATGCTTTTTTATGTTTTCCAAAAACAATGTAGTTTTATAGAATAACCGCTGTGGAAGTTTCTACTTTTAACCTTTTTTTTATTATTATATTTGTGTCGTGGTTTGAACAGAAATTCATCTTTGCCTGTCACGAAGGAGGAGCAACTTCCAGGTTCTACCTGAAGCGACTCTGAGACGGGGGAGGGGGTGAGAGGGCGGAACAAGATAAAACCCCAGTCCGACTCGGAGATCTTCCGCAGCTGCTGCTTGCAGATGATGGAGACGGATCATACAGAAGAACTCTGTTTCCCACAGCTGCGCAACAAGTCGTGCAGGAAACCGACACTCCCCGGATCCGACGGCGTGCTCTTGAGCATTGTCCTTTCTCTCATCACTGTGACCACCAGTGTTGTATAAAGTACTGAAATCTTAGAGTCAAGCAAAAGTATAGGTACCTCTCCAAAATATGACTTTGGTAAAAGTCGAAGTCACTGACTGAAATGTTGCTTGAGTTAAAGTCTTAAAGTATCTGAAACGTCTTGTACTTAAGTATGGAAATTACTGTAAAAAGGGATGTACTCAAGTAATGTAATGAAAAGTATAAGTAAAACAAGGCAAATGCAGTTTGAAAGTCAAACTGCATTTGGCTTGGCTTTGTTAAGACAGCAGAAGCACACACAAAGTTTGTTCCAGTTTTAAAGAGTAGCACATGTTAATGGTTTGTGGTTTTGAACTTGCGTGCCTTTCCTATATTCGTTAAATTTAGTCTAAATTGCTATGGCTTCCGTCCCCCCTTGAACAGAGGAGTCTAGGTAGCCTGCTACAGTCAACATTAGGCCTAAGCTAAATACACCACGTGTGGAACTGAAACAATGCCAAACAAAGTTCATTTATACAGGTAACATTATGCTCAAGATTTCAATAGTGCCTGGTTACCAAGCTATAGTTACTGAAACAGGAGGATTATAACCATTTCATAAGGAGTTACCTCGATGTGTTTCTTCAAGTTGAACAGGGAGTTTTTGTAAGATAGAATTTCCACATCTTTGGGCAGGCATAACATACACTTCATGTGGTACGACGAATCTTTAACACCCACGAAAGAGTATATTGTGTTTAAATAAGGCCATGGGCTCTCATCACCTTCTGGTGGTTCCCCTGGAGCTGTGTCCGACGTAGTTGCAGTCGTTGTGGTCTCCGTCTCCTCCTCCATGTGGCTGCTCCTGATTGCGAGACTTGCTTTGTGTTTAATGGGAGAAGCGAAACAGGTGTATTCTATTGGTGGTGAACAAGCCCAGGCAAGTAGGCTACCGACTTTGTTGCAATCAATCAGTAGGTGGGGTCAAAACACTTGCGTTTCTCTCTCTCGCTTTTTTGTAACGAGTAACTAAACCACACATTGAAAATGTATCGGAGTAAAAGTATGCAATTAAGTTCGGAAATATAGTGAAGTAAAAGTGAAAGTTATCAAAAATTTTCATACTCGAGGAAAGTATGAAGTACTCCAAAATATACTTAAGTAAAGTAGTGAAGTATTTTTACTTCGTTACTATACAACACTGGTGACCACGGCGACCCTAAACCTCCTCGTAATCATCTCGGTCTCCCACTTCAGGCAGAGACTACAGTCACATCTGAACCAGCTATTTAAGAAACGCTCAACATGTAAATAAAAATCAGATGATATGTTGTGGTTCAAAAAGTATATGTCTTTTCTTGCAGGTTACTTCACACACCAACAAACGTGCTCCTCCTGTCTTTGAGCGTCTCGGACTTCCTCGTGGGTCTCCTGCTGATGCCTTTGGAAAGCTACAGAAAAGTCTCCTGCTGGGAGAATGCTGTGTGTTCTCTGTATGGTTTTCTGATTGCGCACGTTGTCTCTGCTTCAATTGGAAACATCGTTCTCATAGCAGCTGAACCTATGTGGCCATTTGTGATCCTCTGCAGTACCCGAACAAAATCACTATGGGAAGAGCAAAATGCTGCGTTTGCCTGTGTTGGATCAGCACTTCCTTCCACAGTAGGGTGACCAGACGTCCTCTTTTTCCCGGACATGTCCTACTTTTCAAACCTAAAAAAATGTCCGGGGGGAATTTAAAAATCGTCCGGGATTTTGGTCAACTACCTCAAAACACATTACATAGCTTACAGTGCATTGTGATTACATTGCCACTCCGTTCCACTACTCCATTCCAGGTTTCTTTGTATGGCAAATTAGTCACGCCCTTCTCCCAAAATCCAATCACTTTGCATGATGTGTGCGTGATTATGAAGTACACCCCCCACCCCCACCCGCCAACAAAAAAAAAAGTGTCCTCCTTTTCAGAAACCCAAATCTGGTCACCCTATGGTGTGCGTACTGTTTACCAAGTTCAGGAGCTAATTATTTTATCTTTAAATGGTTATCCTTCACCATAAGGTTGAGCATTTAGAAATCGCAGATAATTTGAATTGTTTGAGCTGCAAAAGAGACATTCAGGCAAAAATGTTTGGCAACCATGTGTAAATCCAACATGACACCAATAAAAGGAGGCCTATTTGATGAATCCATACTTTTCATAACCCCGGATATTTGAACTTTCCATTCTTGTTAGTCTGCTTCATGCAGCAAGACAAACTATTTACACAAAAATCGATCTTAAGCTTATTAAGCTTATTTGTTCAAGTTGAAACTGCAAAGGCACTATCCATCCCCCCAATACCCTGCAAGGATAAGAAGATGTAGACAGACATGGTCAGATGGATCAAGCTGAATTAAACTGAAATAATTTAAAGCAAATTGAACTGATTAAAACATGACTGAATTGTTTTAAAATTAAGTTGAAAGTTAATTTGCTTGATTCTGCTTTTAAATAGTAAATGCAACTTCAAGTGAATTATTATTTCCTAACAAACAAGCCTAAACCGATTATCGTAGTAGGCTATAGAAAATCTTGTTTACTTAAGTAAATAAGAAAACTCATGTACTCTTGTCTTAATTGTGTTGTTAGTTAATATGTATTTTATTTTTGTCCTGCCATCAGTTCACCAAAGATACTAAAAAAAGTAAGGTGTATTCCTGTATTGCTACATTTATAGTGTTCATATATCTAAATGTGCATCTAAAAGTAAACAATATATTAATAACAAATATGGCAATGAACCCACATTTGCTCAATAATCATGAAAATATCGAGTACTTTTATTAATGTACTTTTTTCAGGTGCTACTCCTATACTACTTCATCTTGTTTTTATTATTCTTATTTTTAATAGCAGTATTAACGGGGCAGTATTATGTATTGTCATAGTGCCAGTTTATGGCACACTCAAGTAACTATGTTACCTTCAGTTATACAAATGCTGTATCAAACATAGCTAAAATAAATTTGACCTGTTGTTTTAGTACAGTAGAAGATGTTAAATATTCAGTCATTCAATTCATTTTCTGCAGCTAATAGATCCTTACCTTGGGTCACATTTCAGCAGCCTCACTGTGAGAGGTAGAATGCACCATGGGCAGGTTGCCAGTTCATTACATAACCTGCAGAAATAAATGTACCTCTAAATCAGGCTTTAGAACTGAGCAGGATAGACATCAAGATCATCGGGGGGCCACTTGTTCCTGCATTTATCTTCTTGATTCATTCTCACCTGACCATTTTGATCTCTGGCCATCAATGAAGCACATGTAACATGCAGCTTTTCACCCATAGGTGTCACTCACAGCCACCTATATCACATAAAATCTGCAGCAGGAGGAAGGTCACTTTCATGGCACGAGTTCCATTCAAATAAAATAGGATTTGATAAAAGAACATTGGCTTCCAACAATAAAGACTGCATAAAACAAGTTTAATGTAGAACAACCCAAAATCATATTTCCCCTCAGTGTGCTCTGAGAGCCTCCTCTGGCATTACAATTGGTTCTAGCAGAAAACATGAATTTTTGATACAGTTCTAGTTAAATTGGCAGCATTATTTCTTATCTATCCTCTTATCTGCTTTGAAGTTTCACAGCAGCGCTCCTCTTGGATTCAGCCTCCTTTACACACAAAGAGAGGCACGACTTGATTAGCAACTTGTTCTGAAGTGCTTTTCCATAATGCTGTTTTATGCCAAAGGTGACATATTGTTTGATCAGAGCATGTTATCAATAAAAGCCCATCACCGATTGGTGTTCCATTCCAATTGGCTGACTTAAATACCAGTCATGTAGACGCACCTACAGCAATCTAAGCGTGTAGTTCATGCTCTATTCACACATCATAAAAATCTTTTCAAGCAGTTTTAGGAATTGGATGTGTGACAACAATGATTCTAGGTACTGAAACCAGAGAAGAAAATTCTGCTTTCATTTATTTTCACTGCCCAAGTCTGTGCAAGCTTCAGCCCTGCATTAATTTTCACCTTTGTACCCTTTACACAAGCAGCTAACATGCAATTGAAGCAAGAAGTGGATGATGTAATGTCTGTTAACATGAAAAACAATATCTGAATGTTTGACTCTAAAGCTGGGACATTAAGGCTCAGTTGTAGAAAATGCATGACAAAACATGTTCCAAGGAAAATGAGTATGAAAATCTTGAGATTTTGGATAGATTTCTATGGGATTCCTGCCAGGAGTGGCCAATTTAAAAGAGGAAGTTCTCAAATGATTAAGTAATATTTTCTTAGAATTATCAGTTCTTTCAGATTTAGGGGAAGAAGGTGACTCATTGTTGAATATTTCTAAAGTATTATTTGTCAGTGGCTGACCTTTTAGTTTCACTTTGTTCTTTAGTGTTATAATTTCAACCAACCTGAAGCTGTTAGACAGTTTTTGGGCTTTCTCTAATGCTCCAGGCAACCATATGTGGCACAAATATTTTCCTGCATCCTGAGTCACTGCATCTGCTTTGGTATCCTGTCTTGTGTCTCCTCATCTGGCATGCATCAGCAGTCACATTCTTCCTGCAGGACAGTTTTTCTGGCCACCATAATCTCCCCGTTCCAGACAAGTGCAGAAGGCCACTGCTCTTACTTCACCATTTACACAATGGCAATGTGTTCAGCTGTGGCTCTGCTTTCAGCAGTAATGTAATAATCTTAAGAAGGGTCACTAATTCAAATAGTTTGGAAAGTACCCAGCTTAAACATTCTCTGGGTGTGAGGCGCAGGAAATAATTGCTGTAAGTAGGCATAATAAGAGGTGCTACTATCCCGTAAAATCAGCATTTGCCTGTGGGAGCTATTACGTATGTTCTAAGAAATATGAAAGAGGGCATGAAAGTGAGACTAGCTCAAATTATTACGTTTTTGCAACTCTTTGATAAGATATCCAAAGGGCCCCAACCTCTCCATTTCCTCTACTGGATGAGGTTTTTATGAAAAACACTGAAAGGAGAAGATTCCTTATGAAAGTTTTCCCCAAAAAGTAAAACCTTTTTTTCCCTTATGGATGAACATGGTGCACAAAAAGCAGAGTGATAAAGGTCAAGTCGTGCAAGGCTTGCTTATCACACTGCGGTGAAAAAGTTATGCCCTCCTTGTAGATTTTTTTTTGACAGTGTGTCAGATCATTAAACTAATTTAGCTAAGGAATGAGCACATGCATTCTGCAGTTTTCTTTGTTTTGCCAAACCTGACTTCAGTTTCACTTTCCACAAGTGTCATCAAGTCAGAAGACTCCAGTGCTTTACACTACATTCACTCATTAACACACACACTGATGGTGTCAGCTACATTGCAGCCACAGAAAGTTTGTGAGAAGCCCCATTTGCAGTTTGCAGACCAAAATTGAACATTCTAGCCTACATGTAGACCCCTGTGTATGAAGGAAAATTAATATTGCATATCAACCTGAAGACACCATCCTCATTGAGAGTAGCATCACGCTGTGGCAATGCTTTTCTTTATGAAGAAAGTTGGATAGAGTTGATAGAAAGGGAGAGCTAAATACAAGGTAATCCAAAATAAAATCTTATTGGACACTTCAAATTATTTGTAACTTCTGGAGGTTCTCCTTCTGGAATCTGGCTGTAGATCTACAATTTAGGTCAAATGTTAATACTGTATTACAATGACTCAACCAGTGTTCAGACCTAAAGCACACCTTAACATACTTTGTTGAATATTTATCTCAGTAATGGAGCAGAATTATGTAAATAGTAGTCAAGGCAGTGTCGGGTGGCCCTACCAGCACACTTTTACATTGACCAAACCCCTGTAAAGTCTTTACAAGGTGCAGGTGGGGAGTCGCTTTCACCGCGTTACATTTGGGTCTTAATTTCCCTTGGTGCAGCCTCCCATGGCACTTTGGTATTCCGTCTCTCTTGGTTTCCTTTAAAAACTTCCTCCCTCTCTTCACCTCCCTTGTGTTATATGGACCCACAGCAGAGCAACGAAGGGAAAATACTTCTCCATTTAGAAGGTTTACAACATTTGCTGGCAATCAGCCACATGTGAGGTTTGTTCCTTGAAAACGTTGATGAAAAAAAGTCATCTGGCTGATGGTGTTGTAAGTACTTATTGCAGGGATTCTGGTACAAATCTTAAACTTTATTTTTATGATTAGATTAAGGATGTTTCCTGGCGCTGTGCAGTCCTGGATGAGTCATTCTTGTCTTACAGTGGAGCACATCACACATTACTTCAGTAAAAAACACAATCCAATCCACCTGTTTAAACAAAGAAAGAGGAGCAGAACTTTGTATTACACAGTGCACAGATAACATAAATGGCTGCTGCATTAGAAGACCCATGTAAACAATGATGTCACATTCATAGGAATCACTTTTATTGAAACCTTGTTGAACATTACAATATAACATCACCTAAGGAGCTGCTGAAATAGACAAGAAAAAATAATACACATAGAGTATTACATTTTGTATTTAATGAAACACACACGTTAAGTGTAATTAGAAGATAGGGGAGAAGTCAGTGGGTTTTAGCTATTATAATTGGTGCAAGGCACTATTCAAATATGCATGAATGAGAAATTACAACAGTTTTAGGTGCAATTAGCTCTGCCAGATCAGTGTGTGTCAATGTGGATTATCTCACACACTAAGAGTCCTTACAGCACTGGGTGCTTTTAGTCCCAGAAGTGTCATTAGGGTCAACTAGTGTGGGGTGGAGAGGAAGACTCACCATTTGGTCCCTGCCTCCTACCACAAGGACAGCCTCACGTGTTCTGAATTGTGATTTATTTCCATGTAGATACTGATGACAGAGTGGAATTTAGATTAGAAACATGCTGTTGTTGAAAAGGCACACGGGGTAATTAATTTCTGAAGCGATCCTTGCCAAGAAATTCCAGGGTGTTTCAACAGATTAATAATGGCAGGTGGTCACGCAAAGTGTATGTTATGCAATCAATGTCACGCAGCAATATGAACACTTTTTAAATTCACTCCAGAAATAAATTATCCATCTATCTGTCTATTTATGAATGAATGGATATTTGTGTAAATTGGCTTCATAGTGAACAGACAGCATCATGAAGTGCAAGGGACATAGCAGACAGATGAGGGATAAAATTGTGGAGCTGTTGCACTGGACACAGCATTTAGGCGCACATGAAGAAAACCAATAATAGGGGCATTGACTCATCTCCGTCATTGATCATCCAAGGGAGACCCCTAAGACAAAGAGGCCACTGGCCCCATATGTTACTCTTTGAGGCTTCCTGACTATTCTGTTCAGCCAGGGAAGAAGAGCTTTGTCATCATATGTTCTCACAAGTGGCTCAATGACCCTTTAAGATCAAGTCAGAAGAAAGATCACAGACAGCAGGCTTCATTTATCAGTGTAGCTTCATGGCATCTGGAGACGAAACCACTGATTGGGCATCTTTTACAGGCAATGAAAACCTGCCCTAAAAGCTCTATCATATTCATTTCACTAATTGTTGTGATTTTTTTTTTTTTAAATATATATATCAAAAATACTGATACTAGTTGCAATGCTTACAACAGTCACTGCCAATTGTCTGAATTCTGAACTGACTGTGAACTCTGAGAGGTTACAGTCAGTCTGCACCGGATAAGATCTCCCCATGGCTCCATCAAACTAAGCATCGTTTCTCAATGTCCACAGTAAATTCAGCATCCATAAACAGAATAAATGCTTTATTATTATTTTTTTACAGATCTTTTTTTTTTTAAAGTTTTCTTTAAAAAGCTACATATTTCATATTTTTTTCACATAAAATCCCAGAGAAAGACTGCCTTGCTTCGTTATAGGCTATTCAACATGCAATGAAACGACAATAAATTGATGTGATCGTTAGATTCGCGCTATCTTCTCACAGATAAGGTAACAATAAACCTCCGAATCAAACTGAGGAGACGTTCCCAATTTTTCACTGACACACCGTCATGGAGTCATTTGTTGCGTCTTGGAAAAACTTCTGAGCCTACAAAGAGAGGCAGAAAAGAAGTTAGGAGTGTTTCTCTAAATTGTCTTCGCCCCGCCTTCCACGAGAGGAGAGGCGCTCCAAGCCTCCGGAGTCAGATTTGGGACATAAACTTTACGCACAGGTTTAACTCAGAAGCACTGCTGCACCGAAGGATCAGAGAGGCGAGGTAAGCAGCGAATATGACAACTGTGAATGTCAATGAGCATCATACAGTCAGTATTTTGATGTCCATATAACGAGGGGATAGAGTCGCTTGGTTTTAACGGGTGCGCTAATTCATAGATAGTAAGAGTGCCTCTTCAGTCTGAGTGACTTGATGTCATCTGGTCTTCATATATTGAAACCACCTCTAAGCTTGGAAACTGAAATTAACTGCGGTGTGTTTCACGTAGAAAGGAGAGGAAAAAGTTCCCTTTTCTTAAGCTGTCACATATTTCAGCATGGACCTTTTTGCATGTACTGTATGGATTGCGCTGTTTTGTGTTTGCGTATGGTTATGCATATCACAGGATAAAGGTCATTTTTGCAGCCTGTTTGAATTTCTTGAACATCAGCAACCCAAAATGTTTCTTTTTCTTTGGTTCTATCACAAAAAGACACTTTTAGATTCTCTGTATGAGTTAAATGCTGAAACTCTGTTACGTTTCCTCATGTCTCCTTTTGCTCTGGCATGTTTTCTGTCACTCATTTAGAACATTGCAGGCACACGGTTAGCGGTTGGACTTTGTTTTTAAAGCTGAGGTCAGTACTGCTGGAGTAGAGGCTTAGGGCAAGAGGATCTGGTAAAATGATTTTGTACCTTCTGCACAAAGACTCATTGATTCCTTAAATGAATGCTGCAGTGCATTTTATGCACTTCCTTGGGAAAATATCTAAGAATAGATGTGTCTATGCACTTTAATTGATTGACTTTTGAGTATATTTATGGTATATTTAAATTTGAAGTAATGTGAAAAATTACATTTTGATTTAATTCTAACTGATGTGCAAGAACTGTGCTTCACATAACAGCAAATTAGCAGAAGTTAACAGCTCATTTTGATTTTATTTTTCTGCTTATGTGTAAAACTGATCAGCTGAATTTATAGTTACTGTACAGTTACAGAAATTAATTTAATGTAGAGATTTGGTCAAATGTGCTTCTCCAGTTGCATTTTACTGAACCGCTGGTAAAGTTTTGCAAAAAGCCAAAAGGTGGAAGATGATTTCTATTACAGTAACATAATCTCCCTCTGAAATTAAAATAATCAAAATACTTTATTTTTTATCATATTTCTGTATTTCATATTAAGAACAAAATTGCTAGTAACTATAGGAGTTACTAGAGTTACTAACAAAATGTTAGTAACTCCTATAGTAATTCCTGCAAAATAAATGTAACTAGAGCATTTGTCACATAAAAAATTATAGAGCTCGCCTATGGAATGCAGCAGCAGAGAATAGCTTCTTGGAGTCATCAAGTATCTATGGCAACAATTAAATGAGCTCTAAATGCCAAATCTTAGATTTTGAGGAATGTCAGGAAAAAGTCTTTTATGTCCTATGATTACAAAAGAAAACTCGTATAGTTTGCTAGACACTGCTGGGATGTTAACTCAAATTTTGAGCAACAACCCCTTCAGCTGAGTCTGGAGTGAATGTGTGGAGAAGTACATGATCATCTCTGTTAAGTAAGGTGTAGGATCTGTAGTGCTGTGGGCCTGTGTTTATTTTTCTCTAGGCTTTAGTACACTTTTGAAATGCAATTTCAAGAAAAAAAACAATTTACTTCTGCAGAAAAACTGAAAAAGAGTCATCAATGGGTCTTTCACAAATACAATAATCCAAAACATATGGACTAATGTACATAGAATCAGTTCACCACACTCAAAATAACATTTTTCTATGCCCATGTCAGTCCTCTGACTTAAATTCTTACCAGCTGTTTGATGAGTTGTAGAGAAGAAAGCATTTGAAAGGATCCATTACTCTGGAAGAGAAACTGTGCAAAGAGGGATGGTCAGCAATCCATCTTTTTGTAAGATTTAACCTTACAAAATGTTATAGGAGAAGACGAAGGGTAAACACAGATGTGCCAAGATTTAGTTTTAAACAAATGTTTTCTTATTGTTGGATTTTTCTGCATACAACTTCTGAAATCGAAGGCTAGACTTTCTGGATTTCAGAGCAAACTATACATTTATTTGAACACTTCCATTTTATTATAAAGAAAATCTGTTAACATAACTTTTTACACATTGTTTCCAAATGTGTCAATAACAATTGTCAATACAGATGTTTACTGTTAACTAAAACAACATTCTCTATATATTTTCAGGACACAGATCTATGAAGCCAGGTTATTTATTCCCATTACAAAACATTAAATGCTGTATTTTTATGAAGCAGAGTACGATGGAGAGATTCTGTCAATTACAACTGGTGGCATAGTTTTTCCTTGGGTAAACTATGCCACCAGCCAAATTTCCATGAGCAGTTAAGTATAAAACATAGCCTTCCTCCCTGGGGTGTCAAAACAGTAGGGATGGAAAGTGTGCATTTGGCTGCTGATCAAATCAAAGCAGACAGATTTTTACATTGAATTAATACCAGCATTACCAATATTTCCTGTAAAATAATGGGACACAACTTTTTATCCGGTCATTTTATAAATGATATTTATACAGTTATGAAATAATTTGTCACTGTTTGTTTTTGACAGGTTTCAAGACACAAAAATCTTTCCCATCCAAGGAAAAGTTTGCCTTGAAAAGACATTTGCAGACATTTTTGTCATTTTTAAGCAAAATGCAAACAAGATTATATACATTTTTGTTGATAATGTCTGTGGACGTCGCTCTAAGCCAGAAAGACTGCACAGCCGTGACCTGTACTGTCCTGCAGAACTGCATCGAATCAGTTTTAGAGGACAGTGCCTGTTGTCCCAAATGTACACAAAGAGGTTGCACCTGCGAGGGGTACCAGTACTATGACTGCAAGCAACAAGGCTTCAAAGACGGGAAGGTACCAGAAGGGGAATCCTATTTTGTGGATTTTGGAAGCACTGAATGCTCGTGTCCCCAGGGAGGAGGGAACATAAGCTGCCTTTACATTCCATGCCCTGAAATTCCCCCCAACTGCATTGATGTTTTACAACCTGCAGATGGGTGTCCACAATGTGGGCGTGTCGGCTGTGCCCATGGCAGCAAGAAGTATGAAGCAGGACACTCCTTTCAGTTAGACCAGTGCCAGGTTTGCCACTGTCCAAATGAAGGGGGCAGGTTAACGTGTTCCCCAATCCCAGACTGTGACCTCCGTGGTGTTAATAAGCCCATGGGGGCAACAACTACTGAAAATAACAGCCACCTGAGAGACATTAGCGGAGGTCATGACACTCGATCAACAAGCTTATTTTCCAAGGTTGGGTTGGCAAACTCTCTCCCACTTTATAAGGGGGACCCACCCAATTTTGGCTCAAAAGACCATGACCACATACTGGCAGAACCGACGTCTTCCACTATTCAAAATCTGGCCAAGTCGCAGGATGCTGCTACAGTTCCTTCAACTTACCCAGAGTCAAGCTCTGCAACCTTCACGTCTCATGATGTCAGAGGAAATGACCTGGCTGCAAAACCTCGAAGCCCAGTGAGGAGCAGTGAGAAAGACCTGATGCGAGTCTTGGATTCAACCACCACAGGAGCTCAAAGCAATTCATTACCATCGACAACAACCACAGCCAATCAGGTAGTTTCCACAGACAACCAGAGGTCAAAGCAGGAAACTGAAGAAAGACCCACGAGACATAACACACACAGAAATAAAGGAGTTAGACACTTTGGTGAACAGAAACCCAGTCGTCGAGGCCACACTAGACATCATGGTGAAACCTACTCTGTCAGCCACACTGAAGAGGCAAAAGCATCTATGGAGCAAAAGTCCCAGCTTGGCAAACAAGAACACGGTTTCTACCCCACAGTCCAGTTTAGTCCCACCAGCAGAGCTCCAGTTAGGATGAGAGAAGAGCCTCAAAGACAATCTCACACCCTCAACAATTACCACTCACAGGATGTGGAGGAAGACACAGAAGGTAACTCTGACTCGTTATATTGATTTTAGTAAATATGCATTAGTACTGCTTTGAATATATATATATATAAAAACAGCTGAATTTAAATAAAACCTTTTATTTATATGATTTTATTAATAAAATATTGCAGACTGAGATCACAGTGCATTGATAAACAGACATGAAGCACTGCTGTACTTCATTTAAATGGATTTTTATAGCAATGCTAAGTTGGTATTGATCTATTGTCCTCTCAAAGGATAATATTTAGAACATCTCGAAACAGAAAAACGTGTCTCCAAAGGCTTGTAAATAGCAAGTAAAATTCAGCTTTTAATTTTATATTATCATGTTTATTTAATTGGATTTTTTTTTAAAGAAACTGATGGGAGAGTTATTGCCTGTACATTTCTTCTCTGATAGTGTTATGCTTAAATTGATCTTGAAATTATTATGATTATTATGAAAACTAATGCAAGGGTGTGCAAAAGGGATACTTCATAACATAGAAAAGTCTGTTGTGTGCATGTTTGTATATTTAACACATCAAAATTCAACTTCACACATTTTTTTTTAGAAACATCATGCTCCTCTGCAGTATGAAGGAGAATATGCTCAGAATCACACCTTCCATTTAATTCAGGTCTATGTCAGTTTACCGGTCTGGATGTTTAGGTGTTTCATTAAAGGAAAAAGTTAAGAAAAACACCAGTATTGGTTTTAGTGCTGCAGCTCATCAATTAAAAAGGCTATAAGATAATTTCCCAAACCTTAAAAGATGATTGAAAATATTACTACGGAAAAGAATTAAAGAAGTTTGCTAATCATCCAAGTTGTGTGATGAACTTGGCCATGGAAATGGTGAAACTTGTTCAAAATGCAGTTTTTCATGTGCAGCAGAGCATCAGCTGATAGATACACTCATAGAGGTCTGGTGAGTTGGGCTGGATCTGCTTCCACAGAATCCGAGTAGCTTGTAGTCACAGTCAGCCAAATGTGTGCTGACTGTGACTGTCTGAAAAATATTATTATATTATATTATTTTATTACTATTTTTCCTTGAAAAATAAAAGAAAAAGCTCAACAGACTGTCTGAGAAAAGATCAAGGTATTGCACCAGCCCAATTAAAGTAAAAACCTCAGCCAATACTAGAATGGATTTACACAAACCTTAATCAACTGATGTCGCATTCTGAAGAAGAGTGGTGAAAAATGTCTCGTTAAAAAGCAGATGTGTTAGACTAGTTCAGTTTTCCAAAAGCAGGTAATTTAAAGTGACTGGTGCTAAAAATGTGGCTCTAAAGACGTGTAATCATAGAGTGCTTTTACAATAGCTTAGAAAAGTATTCATACCTTTTAAGCAGTTTGCACCTTTTGTCTTGTTACAATGACAAAGTTTAATTGGGATTATATGTTATAGAGGATCCCAAGTAGCACAAAAGGAAGGAAAAGGCCACATGCTTTTAAATTTTGTTACAGTTAAAAATCTGAAAAAGAGTGCTTGAGTGATTCTGATACTGTAAAACATATCTTGAGTAACTTTGATTTTAGAAGTCATCTAATTTGTGGAGTCCTGCTATAAATGCAAAATACATAGTACACATTTTTCAAAAATATGTGACAAATAGGAATCTATATTAAAGTACAAAAGGAACTTATTTCAGCTTTTTTTTTTTTTTTTTTACCTTTCCATAAATACTAGATTTGTGGAGTGCATTACTAACATTTTCATGACAATTGATTCTTCCACCTGAGCGGTAGATTTCTGCAGCTCTTTTAGGTCCTTTTGGTTATCTTTTGACTAATGCTCTGCTTGCCTTTTCTTAATATTTTACATTTTTAATAGCCCGGCCATTGCCTTCCTACGCAACTCTGTTAGGTTCTCATCTCTCTTATGTGCTCCTTCAGAGATTTCTCCCATTGAACTCAATTTCTATGGTGAGTGAGCAGAAGGAGAAGATGTGAACGATGACGTCGATTTTTGGCACGGCTTTAAAACTGTAGTCCGCCTATATATGATTGTAATTTTAGCAATGGCAGCAGAGGAAGTGGAAGAAGCCATACAGTCCATGCTGGTCACGTTTCCAAATATTTAATCAACATTAACAGCCGTCTCATTCACAGTCAACCTCCGGTAGGCTTCTTAGCATTGAACTGATTCATTATGTATGCCACGGCCAAATGTTAGCAACTGGGTAAATTGTAAAACCTTAATAGAGTCCACACCTCCAGCAAACAATCTTTCCCAATAGCCAAGGGTCCAGAACCTCAGTAAGAAGCAAAGTGTGGAACAAGGGGCTGGTTTTTTCCAGACTAGTTGTAATGTGACTAAATGTAAAAACACTTTAAGGGGCAAGAATAATGGTATCAAACTCTGTCTCTGTTATAGCTTTTTTACAACTTTGTGTGGTGGTGTCAAATAATAACATAATGTATAATACTTGTTACATTTACCACATTTTGTAGAATAACAATGTTCTGTCTGTCTAAGCTGGCTTGTTTCACCTTGACAGTAAGTACACAGTAAAAATGCTCTACAGAACTATAGTTTATATTGAGACCTGTCAAGATAGTTATGTTTTTTCAACACCTTTCACCTATATGTATGCATCGTATGCAGAGGACATCTTTGAAGTTAACTAAAAACTTTCAATTGCACAGAAATGCATAAAGTATACATTTATTACCACCTTTTTAATTTCTCTGTTATACAGTTGTCATCAAAGGTTTCCCAAACTGTCTTAAATCCTTTTGGATTAACTTAATCTGTTCATATAAAGAACCTAAATTTCAAGATAGTTTGTTTTTTTTTTCCAAATTTGAAATGTGCTGGCCAGCAGTTAACACCTAGGCTTCTCTGCACTACAGTGAAGTCAGATTTTCAGTATGGTGACATGTCAAAACACAAACGGGAAAATCCCCACTGATAAAGGCCTTGAGTAATGCATGTTATCATTGCTATTAGCACAGGATGCAAAAGTTATTTGGACAGGAAAAGAGAAAGTACAAATAACAAGCACATGGCACTTTATTCCAAACAGGAGTGGGTTTCTTTTCCCTTGGGGCACAGTGCAAGTTAGAATCATAATTTTGTTTAGTCTATAACTAAAACTCATGCCCTGCTTCGGAGTCTGTGTACGAAAATGGTGATGAGATTGTTTAGGAGTTCTAATACTAAACTGATCTGGTTTAGGATTTCTTTGTGGTGGGGGTTTTACCTGAGAGCGGCATAATTCCCATGTGATGAATGAGACCACTGTTATCGGTTGATTGCCAGGCTCTACTCCCTGTTCCCTATCGAGTATGTGATTGCCCATCTCCCATGAGGCCGCTGCTTTCCTAATCTTCTTAGTAATAATAACCTCATCTGAACCACACATCCACCCATTTCCAGACATTAGGGAACACAACCTATTATGCTGATCTCAACTTAGAATTGTTTCAGACTTGGAAAAAATGGATAAAATGCATCAGTAACGCATTAAAGAACGTCTAGGTTGAGTTGAAACAAACTGAGGACGTACTTGTTTTGATCAGCAAAACTGTCACGACATGCTGCATGCTGGAGTGGGTCGAGTCGATGTATAATTTTCTTTATGATGAAAGAGTGGGGTGAATTCCAGAACCGGCTGTGGAAGAGGTTGTTTCGACTGCTTTCAGATTTGGTTTGAAGATGATAGCTGGTTTATCTGGGGTGCCTTCCAGGTCATTTGCAGTAATTTTAGAAGTGTCTCTCGTCCTCAACGTGGTTTTTTCCCCCAATGCACATGTTGCTGGTGTTTATAAATTAAAGCACACATTGCTCCATGTGAAGAAAATTGACCATAAAAGACACCCTCATTAAGCAAGAGCCCAGTCTGCTTCTTGAACTTATCTTCATTTATACATATAGAAAATAGGTATGGGTGATTTAGACTTAAACATTTTATCACAATACTTTGTGGTACTATTATGATAATGATAAAAGGGATGATAAGAAATATTTTTTTACTTCTTTTTTACATTTACTGTATGGCTTTCACTGCCCCACAAACACTGATAATGCTCTTGAAAAACATAACTACTTGTAATATGCATCTTTAGGACTCTAGTTGCATGCGTAAATCAAACGTTTTATCATGACAGGAAATTCATCACTATAAATGATAAATAATACGACAAATGCCCACTACTAATAAAAAATATTTTTATTTTGCTAGATGTTTGGGGACATACAAGCCAAACCTCCAGTTTTCTTGACCACATTTACAGCAACCAAGCTCTTTCATATAAAGTTGTTTAATTCACCCTAATTTGATGCAATAATTTCCTATGTGAAAAATAGCTTTTGAAGTTGAAAGCTTCTCGTTTAGGACAGAAGTGTTTATTTATATATTGCTCTACTCTAAAATCAAGAGTTGGATGGATTTCCTTTGGCAATAATTGAGCAGGTTTCCTGTATTCTGGCTTACAAACAGCTGTTGAAATATAAATGGCGTAATAAAACAACGCGAACCAGTGTTCAATTTATGAGAGTGGAAAATGCTTTTGATGGAGGCATGCAGGGGAAGCAGATGTTACAAAGCTAAATATTGATCTTGGTTTGGGTGTGTCCTGGAAATGTTCAGCATCCTTTGGAAACTAGAGCAAGCGGTTCAGAAAAAAATTTACATAATATGAACGATAAGCCTTGACAAGTGAGTATTTTGATGCTGTGGGATTGAAGGAAAAATAGATTTTACAGCCATAAGTTGTTTCCATGACAAAATAATATTTTTGAGTCACTCGGTCAGTCTGTTTGTAACAACACTGACTTAAAGCTGGGCACTCTGTAAGGGTATAAACATAAAAATATGTTTTTAGTGGGTTAAAGTGATGTGTGACCACTTTTTGGCAACACAGAAAAAGAATGAAATAATCACTTTTGTTCCTAAGATCATCTTTGCAAAAAGTGTCCAGTTCTTTTTCTCTCTAATTCAGGTAAAATACTTGTAGCCCATTTAGGATTTATCCGTGTAGTTGTCATGTTCCGTGTTCTCTGTGTGGTTATTTTTTATGTTTCTGTGTTTTTCTGTTATTTTCGAGTTTTCCGTGTATTTAGTTCGAGTTATCCGTGTCTATTAGTCTCCCTGTTATCCCGTCTTCCCTCGATTGATCCCAGGTGTGTCTTGTTTCCCTGATTGCCTCCCTGTGTATTTAGTCCCTCCGTTGTCTTTGTTCTCTGTCGGGTCCT